>NQII01000389.1:717323-753688 GCA_002778355.1 Clitarchus hookeri | reverse complement strand
TGCCGCTTTACAACGAAGCGTGGATCACGGCGCTGGCCAGGACGTCTCCACACTCGAATTCGGCGGTCGTTTGTATCCAGACAAAATCGTGATTCGTCACTCAACACCACTAGTCGCCAATCCGCAAGCTGCTAGCCGCCCGTTCCCAGCAGAAGGCGAACACGTGCTCAGCGATTCAAATAAGTAATGGTAGACGTAAGAGTCATAGTTGAAAGTTGAAATGTCTACAGCCAGCGTACAAAATATGTTGGAATTGATACCATGGTATCGACGTTATTGCATTCTAAGCTAAAATTGTTATATGGTCACTATTTTGAAAATAGGTTTTTGACATGTTTGAAACATATCACTTAATATCATCTGCATCAGTACTACTTGATTGCCTAAATTTGGTACGATTCTGTTAATTATTTAGAGAGTTCTGACAAAATATCTTTATTTATTCGTATGGTACTATCTTCCAACATGGCTAACGAAAGTGGTTATTTGTAGGCACATGTGATGCTTGTAATATATACTATCAGCATACAAAATAAGGTCGAAATTGGTTAAATGTTATGGCTGATATACTAACTAAACTTTAAACCTTTATATGTCCGCCATTTTGAAAATAAGTGACTTAACAATTTAAATAACTTACGTTTTCATGACCTACCATATTATTACTTACATAAAAAATTGGGTGATGATTGGTTGATTAGTTTTCGAGATATAATGTAAGCTATTTCTTTATTAAATTGGCTCTATTTTCCAAAACGGCGAACCAACAACAATATCAATCTCAAAATTTAATGCTTGCACAATAGTCGGCCAGTATAGAAAATTTGGTTTAACTCGGTTTGAATGGTTCCGGAAATATGACATATCACCCACAATTTAAACAAAGTCACCCAAAATTTGTTTGTAGACAGTACTTATTAGAAGCATCGTATATAGAGCCTCTCTTTTATGGAAATTGTTTATGATAGTATCAAAGAAGAAAATAAAGTTTTTATAGCATATCTCAGGGATCAAACAACCTATTTCCAGCAAATTCTTCACACAAGTAGCACAACCGTAGGACATTGTAAACTTACATGTTTTAAGAGACACATTTTCAAAATGATGGCCCTGTAAATATTTTAGGTTAGTAAATCATTTTAGTCGAAACATTAGAGGGATTATATCCAAAGCTGATGCTCCGAATTTGAATTTCATAAGGCAGTGAATTGCACGCTAGCTAATTGGTAAGAGATTTTCTGGGTAAGGTACGTGTGTATTTGTAATTGTCTCACTATTGTTGCATACGTTTTTGGTTTCATTTCTAAGGTTATTGCTTTCGAAGTTAAGTCAAGTCCTACCTACCAACAACTATTTTAAAAAACTAATTTAAAAATGAATTACACCCACGTTGAGGAAAGTAGGCTTATTAGTTATATCAATATCTTCTTGCTGTTACAGATGAGCCGTTTATTTTTTTTTGTAAGACATTTCAGTAAGAGTATTTGAATTTTAACTCGTTCGGTATGTGCAAGTACAAAGAGTAATCGTTTACGAAATAGCACTGGGTTTATTTTACTGTTACTTCATTAATACATTCTCATAAATTATTACAGAAGAACCAAGTTATTATTACTATATTTTAGCCACCTTGATAAAATGGCCAAGGCACCAACTTTGAACACGTATAATAATAAATTAAATTAATGTATTATTAGTACACGAACCATCAAGCAGGTCAGTATAAATAATAACATGTATAGTAACTAAATAATTACGACAGTTAAATAGCTGAATTAGCATTGCTGTATTATTCCTGAAAGAAAATTTATTGAGGTTTCGTCCATTTGCAAGGTAAAATAAAATACGATGACTTTGTGTGGTGCAATAAATTAAATCGGGTTGCTAAAAATGGCTGAATTGCATTGTTATGTTTTGTGAATAAATAAAATTTTGTCCTTTAGGTAATTATTTTATACACAACGAACAATAAGTGCAGCCAAATAAACTGTAAGTGTACATGCAGGTCTTTGCTAGTGATGATTTGCCGTTCTCCAGCTAAATCAGATCCGTACAATTAGCCGACCAAAATTGAAATTTCTGCAGCCTTTTCTGGTTTTTCACTTGGAGTTTAAATTTTACGGTATATTGCTTTAGTAAATATTTCACCCACGCAAAGTGGACACACGTAATGAAATGAAATTTTTACCTTGAAAACTCGAAACATCCTATTGAGTTGAAAGTTAACAGATCAAACGAAATTCCATGTTAACACAAGTTGATATAAAGGTACGCAATAAAATTAATACGTACAAATTAATATCATTTTCCCCTTTTGCTAAAGAGATATATTACTCATTCCGCGTGAAGTGGAGAAAAATAAATGATTTTCAGCATCTAGGAAAAAGTAACATTACAGTATTTGTAATAAACTCGCGTCATGGTTTCCATGGCATTTATTTTAATGAAGGTAAGTAAACAAATGTGTTGAGTGATTTGCAGAAATATCCAGAAAATACTTTCTAATCGTTAACTGCCACTTATGCCTGGAATTACCTGCGCGTGGTTAAGGTACTTAAAATTTGTTTGTAATGACTGTAGATATTGCTGTTTTGAAATTCCGCATGGCTTCAAGTCCCCGCTCTATGCCCTAAGTAAAATAGAGAAATGGCTTACATTTTAAACGAAAATAAATTTACAACTTAAAACGATGGCCTGGTTGGGATTTGAACCCTAAAAGTCTCTGATGTTGAGGTTTTTATTAAAGCGATTTCCGCCAGGGAAGTCGTTCCATCGAGTCACAGGCTGTTCGCTATAAAGTGATCACTTTTGAAAGCCCAGCTTGAAATCTGCTTGGATGCATATTGTGTATTCTTCCACCATACGTAAAATTAACATTGCAACGGGCCTTATCACTTTATTCAAGCGTCGGTCAAGTAACAGTGTGAAATTATGTGAAAAGTAAATTTCTGACAAATATGTTAAATTTTACACCTGCGCACTTAAAAAAAGCAGAAGCAAACGACGTAATTTCAGTATTCACGAATGCATACGTAATGCTTTTAAATTCAATGTTAAGACATGAAACTACTTTCCCTCGGCCGTTGCCTAATTTACCTGACGCATGCCACTTGGTGTGCCCGTTCAAGTATATGCAGGTAGCGGCAAAGACATTTTTCAAACATTGATTTCAAAAGTGCGCTGTTTAACCTGCATAGACTATAAAAGGCCAACGACTAAACGTGTATCCGTCAAAGTATTACTGTTTTGGCAGCACGTATTACATACTACGCCAACACGCGCACACAAACAGCAAACTTCAGCGTCTCCTCTCTCTCTGTTCTCGCCATTTCCACGCCGACGACAAATCGCCACTCGAGGACCGCACCACGGACATGATAAACGACCCGGCAATGGAACAGTGATAAACCTAGTTAAACGTTTCGCTTCTTTCCCCTCCACTTTTTTTTCCTCCGGTCCGCCATCTCCCTGTATCTCCCAGTATTTCCTTTTATCGCGTCGCCTGTGATCTGTTTCCCTGGCCCGCTCTAATTTCTCATAGCTTCCTCCCTTCCTCTCTCTCGCTCTCTCACTCTATCTCTATCTCTCCCCCTTCTCTCTCTCTCTCTCTCTCTTCGACCACTCACACAGCGTCCAGCAAGAACCCTTTACCATATTCTCTCTTCTCCCTTGAATTGCGCTGCAGAGTATTTGAAATACTGGTTTTTCTACGAAACTATTAAGCGTACATTCAATGTGCTAATCTACGAAAAGAACAAATACATTAGACGAGGGCTGTTGAGAGCTTTCAATACGTCACGCAAATTAGATACACCATTTAATAGCACTCCAAATTAGCTAAAAGCGGCTTTTTCAAAGCGCTGTAGCTCAAGATATACGCATCAGATCCATACAAAACTTCTCAAGGGCCCTGCACTNAAGCGGCTTTTTCAAAGCGCTGTAGCTCAAGATATACGCATCAGATCCATACAAAACTTCTCAAGGGCCCTGCACTGAACCTTCCTGCAGAATTTCAACCTTAAAAATAACAGGGTCACTGCTGAAAGTCGCAAAGGTACACGGAGTGCGACNGAACCTTCCTGCAGAATTTCAACCTTAAAAATAACAGGGTCACTGCTGAAAGTCGCAAAGGTACACGGAGTGCGACGAGGACACTGCAGGCCAGTACAGAGACTTGCGCTTAGGGGCGTTGGTGCACTTGGAACACGTGTCATTTGCGCCCTCGTGCCTTCCGCGCTTCTCGGTCACGGAAAAAAAGCGCTAGGTAGGCGTCAGCCTTCAGAGCGTTCATCACAGCAGGCTTAACTCAGCTACCGTATAACATCTGCGTTCGTGTGCGCGCGCGCTCACGCCATAAATGGGAGTACAAAGGGGAATAATAATGATCAGTTCAGCACTCTAGTTTACGGCATCAAGCGGTAGGTCGCTTCAAGTCGTCAGCTTACAGCATCTCTGCACGCCTCCAATATGCTAGAAATGTGTGCAGTGCGCTCCTTCTCGAGTGATTACTCGAAATTTTCCTCGGTGACGACGGAAGACAAGGTGACAAAGTTTCTTTTTTATAATGGAAAATAGATCCTATTGGGACGGAGGGGATATTTGCGTACAATGCTTATCTTGAAAGCCATTTCAAAATGGTCGGAAAACTGCATTTTTGTTCCAATTTTTTTTTATAGATTTATCAATTAATTTTCTTACAATGTTGGACACTAGGATCCTTCATTAAAACTTTCGCTACTTTACGGCTCGATCAGAAATTATCCACATGCGCTGATCCTCCAAGTCCTGACAGACTGCGTCACTGATTTGACTGGCATGTGATGCACGCTTCACCTGCCCAAGTTATGTTGCGAGTTCCACGATTCGAAAAGCACAAGCTGCAAGGACGACTCTTGCGCACCAACAACTTGCCTCGTCGCCTGAACACGACTTCAAGAAGTCGCGCTATATTTTTATGGCCCGCTNACTCTTGCGCACCAACAACTTGCCTCGTCGCCTGAACACGACTTCAAGAAGTCGCGCTATATTTTTATGGCCCGCTTATAAAGATAAAAGCATGATGCGTGTCTTGAGACAGCTATGAAGTTTCGGAGGCATTAGCAGCTAAAACCGATTCTGAAAACACCCGTTTAAGCCACTTTCACGCCCAAAAAAATATATACTCTTCGAGTTGAAATGAGAACTTGGAACATGTCTTTGGGCACGAAATGTTTCTTATATGGTTTTTGTGTTCAGGCACCACTAGAAAATGCCCAGCTGTTTTTTTTTTTTTATTCGCGTGTTTTCTAGCGAGACTATGCAACGCAGTTCATGTGGAGAAAGTGGTGTAGATGTAGCGGTTGAAAACCAAAACATGTCCACGCAGTCCTAATTCTCGTCCAAAATTGGGATACACCAATTCTCTGACGTCCAGAGTCCATAGCACCTTCGACGAATGCTCGTAGCACATAGTTCTGATTTTCATAGGACATCGTTATAATGCTCGTAGCACGGCCATGCCGTGTTTTAATGAGATTCGCGTGTTTTACAGACAATAAGGATATCCATATTTCTTAACATGTAGCAAAAACATAAAAGGTACCGATACAACCAATAAACATGTTTTACCTTACATTGACATATCCTAGCAGTTTTATCTGTGTTTAAGAAGGCGAAATAGTAGAAATATATATGCTATAAAAAGTTTACTTATCACAAGGAATTTTCCATCAAATCTGATGAGAAACAATAGAAAATTTTTTGAATTATGTTTTCCAAAACTCCGGATGATATATGGTATTCTATTGTGAATGTACAGAATACTTTGAGTACTTCGGGTTAAATCGGCTTAATTGTTTTCGAGACGTGTCTTATATTAATAACAGTTTACAGCCGCTATTTGGAAAAATGAAACCAGTGATGACTTTTAATTTTTCCTTGATTAGTAGTACTTGTATGCCACATTTGTTGGTAGGCCTACTCAGTTGATACGTAACTAAGATATGATACTGATGTTTAATTTTTTAAGTTACATTTACTTTCAACATGGTGTATTCAAAAAGTTATCAATTAGTGTATTAAGTGTTAATAGTAAGAACGCCAGCACGACAAGAGGCGTTCAAAACGGATCAATGGTTCGAAAGAGATGGCATTTAGCACAAAATGTTAGTAATTTAGAAAATATTTCTCTGAACCCCATTAATTTCATTACTTTAAATGGATTTTTCATAACATAATTTTTCTTAGGATTCGTTTTATTTTGTTTTTGAGATAAAGTTTAAAACATATATTTAATCAGGTATCTGCATTTTACAGAGTTGCGTACAAAAATACCTGAGATTTAGAAAATACGTTGCTTGCTATAGATATTACACTGGAGAGCCAAAAAAAACTGGTACACCTGCCTAATGTCGTGTANCCCCCCGAGCACGCAGAAGTGCCGCAAGATGACGTGGCATGGACTCGACTAATGTCTGAATGTATGCAGGAGGCAATTCACACAATGAATCCTGCAGGTCAGTAAACAAATACAATCTGCGCCAATTTGAGAAAGGGTTGCACGTCTATCACGTTTAATGATTCTCGTCAGTCGTCGTTTGTCCCGTTCTTTCATGATCTTTTTCCGGCCGCAGCGATGTCGAAGATGTGATGTTTTGCCGGATTCCCGATATTCACAGTACACTCGTGAAATGGTCATACGCGAACATCCAAACGTTATCGCTACTTCGGAGATGCTAAGTCCCATCTCTCGTGCGCCGACTATAACACCACGTTCAAACTCACTTAAATCCTGATAACCTGCCATTGTAGCAGCAGTAACCGATCTAGCTGCCGACCGCATCGCGTAACTCTGATTGGTTCCATACCCGTGTTATTTGCATACGCACGCTTACACCAGTTTTTTTGGCTCTTCATTGTACAACATACAAAGTTCAGTTTAAATAGGTTTTGAAGTTCGGTTTATAACGTGTACTAACATTGAATATTAAAAGGTAGTCATTTTGAAAGTAAAATTATTATATATTTGTAATTTATTTGGTGTACCGTAATATTATTTGAATGGCTAATTGGGTGGGAATTGTTTGAATAGTACCTGGTATATGATCTATAAGCTTCATTTTTTCAGGTAATGCTAACTCATTAAATGGTGGACAAAATAGGAATTATTTCGTACAGACCGGTAGAATAGTTGCTGGAATATAATGCAGAGCCTATAAGATTTGAAAATATAACAATATAAAAAGTACTGTAAGGTCTCAAACCCTTGAAAGTACTACATGTGTATGAAGTTTGGTGAAAATTATTACACATTTTAGGAACACGCACGAATAAATAAGTGTTCTAAATTCACTTCTCTCTTAACATTGAGGTCTTGAGAGCCGATGAGGGTGAAGTGAGTTGAGTATGGAACAGCGCCGGAATGAAAAGGCGGGGGAAACGGGAGATCCCCGAGAGAACCCGCCGACCAGCAGCATCGTCTGGCACGATTCCCAATTGCGAAAATCCGGAGTGACTAGGCCGGGGATTGAACTCGGTTAACAGGTGAGCAGGTTAACCGCTCAGTCACCGCGGCAACTCAAAATAAGAAACAATCCCATTAGTAAACAAGCAAGAAACGTTAAGTTATTACAGTATTCTCATAAATATTAATACTGCACCCACGTTGTAGACAGTTTTGACATGTATAGGTGTAACAGTAGAGGAAGGTAGAATGCGATCTCGTAGCGGTAGAACGACTACCCTCAGAAAAAAGTGTCATGGTTTTGATTATCGTAGTGGCCCAACTTACATCTTACGAAGTTTCACAGACACGCACGCGATGCGCAGGTTACCCAGAATATTTCTGTAGATCAATTTGAAAGCGATGTCTACCCGTGTTAACACACAAGTCGCGCTGCAGAGCCACCGATAATCTCAACCATACAAGCAGATAAATCATTCAGCTGTTTGTGGCATAAGGTGCAGGAATTGCGTTCAGAGTTCAGAGTAGATACATATATCAGCAGGGATCTCTCGCACCAATGACATAATACGTCCACCGAAATATAAATGGACCATTGCCAAGTGAGGTCCACTTCTACTGATACAACTACCATCAATTATTGTGTTAAAGCAGAGACGGGATTTCAAATTGATGTGCGCAGGATCTTCTTCACGCTGATATCACACGCACTGGCGTAAATACTACCTCGCCTTTTTATATAGGTCAAGCAGTGCGAGGTGTGTGTGTTTTTTTTAATATTTTATTTACTGCACACCGCTTGAGATACTTTCACCACACTAATTTTCACACCAAACAGCACTTTAATACGTATTTTTGAATTTATATGAGGTGTGTCACCGGCTGTGGCATAATTAATCAAATGCATGAAGGCCTTTCGCAAAGAGATATGTTGCTCTCTCGTAAGCGAACATCTGTGAACATAAGAAATCATCTGGTATCCCCAATTTTGAAAAATACCTACCATTCGGAAAATTTATTTGTACGTTTCAAATAGCAAATCTGCTGCGAGGAATAAAATAAAAATGATCTATTCTTGTGTAGGGGACGATAGCGCGTTCTGTCGTGTTTTGCTCGTGAAAATTTCCGGCCACGGACGCATCAGGGCTTTAAAAAGACATCTAGTGCTTAGTGCTTTCCCTTTGCTGAAAGCCTGAAAGCCTAAATTACAAATTACCCNGGGGCTTTAAAAAGACATCTAGTGCTTAGTGCTTTCCCTTTGCTGAAAGCCTGAAAGCCTAAATTACAAATTACCCCTCTTCTGCTGAGTCTGCTCGCTTCGCACAGAGCTGACAAACACTCGCCTCTTTTCTTTTGAGCTTCGCTGTGTTTCGAGCGAAACAACAAAGAAAGCGAATGTACATGCAGCCTCTGAAAAATGGCAAACGAAAACTGAAGAAAGTCCATTTATCAAAACACTTTGTTTTATCACTCTGTTGCAGCTCCTTTTTTTTCCTTTTCTGAATTTGTTCATCACAGCCATGCCATAGGTTTTGGTATCGCGAAATGTTCTTTTAGGTACCTGCCCTGCAGAGTTGCTGTAGAAGTAGAATACACGCGAAAAATTGCGCTGCGGAAATTTCTAAATGCGAGTGTCACGAACATAAATCTATAGGGCAGAGGTTCTTCCAAACAAAAAGGAAAAAACTCCGCGGTACCTGAGTAAGTAAACGTTACTCAAACTGGTTGCAATAATTTATTTCAATTTAATTAAAGTAAAATTACAAAATATTTTGCTTTAATTTTTTTATTAGAAATTCAATATTATAATAAATTGACTGTATCTTTAGTATGTCGTTTGATAAAACTACGAGAGAAAATTAACTTACGTTGCTTATTTATGAGTGATGTGTCGACATTTGTAAAGATATTTATTTTATAAAAAAGACACGTTCGAGCAGTCTTAATATGAGTATATCGGAATAATACACTGTGATGATTACGACGGATATGCATAAGCAGTTAATAAGTTTAAAAGCAAACCCACAATTTTGTTACGAAATCGTGTTTTTTGTTTTTTTCTATGGAATGGGAAAAATAAAATAACTAACTAAACAAAAGTTTCTGAAAACAGTGATTTATTTTGCTCATAGGGATGTTTCTGAAGAGTACAGGAGTTTGAATTTTTGCTCTAGAGATCGAATATTACCCCTCTATTTTTTTGTACGCAGTAATTCCGATAAAGCGAGGTCCTTACTTCTAGCTGCCATTTCTATAGAATAAAAATTAAGTAGACTGATTTTAGTCTTCTACACATGTCCAAACCTCCAACAGGCAACAGAAACGTAATAAACATATGTTCAAACAGTGGGGATTATGATAGTTTACGTTTGGTTTTTTTAGCAGACACCTTGCACTACAACCCATCTTGACTGTAAGTACAAGGACAGAAATCAGACTGATTGTTGGTTNTTTTTTAGCAGACACCTTGCACTACAACCCATCTTGACTGTAAGTACAAGGACAGAAATCAGACTGATTGTTGGTTCAAACTGAATATCTTAACCTAGATATAACTGCAACATAACTCTATGTTGTGGTCTTGTCTGTGATTGTATCTGCAACTATGGATGCAGTTCCTAAAGCGGACCGTTCCGTTCCTCCTACAGAACAGTTGCACTAGTGATCGAAAGTATCCGGACGCCTCGCGAAACGTGTGTTTAACATAGCGGACAAAACAGTACTGCAATCCACCGTGTGGAACACATGGTCAGCGATCGCAGTAGTCAGTAGACAGTGCGAGAGAGCAGAATGGGACAGTCCGAGGAACTCGCGGACTTTCAACGCGGTCAGGTGGTCCGGGTGCTGTCTGTGTAAGAAGTTTGCGTGAGATTTCAACACTCCTGAATATCCCTATGTCCACTGTTTCCGATATTATAGTGAGATGGAAACGTGAAGGTACGTGTACAACCCAACAGTGTGCAGGCCAACCTCCCACGTTGACCGCCAGAGCCCCGTCGAGTGTTGAAGAGGGTCGTACAGCGTAATCGTTAATCATCCATCACCACAATCACACAGGAATTCCAACCTCCATCAGGATCTTCTCCAAGCACCATGACTATTTGGCGCAAAGATGCGGAAACTTAGTTTCCATGGCCGAGCAGCTGCACATAAGCCACAAAATCACACAGGCAAATGACAAACACTGCCTCGCATGGTACAAGGAGCATCAAAACTGGACATGTTTTCTGCAATCGTGCAGCGGTTGTTGTTCACCAGAGCTCTCCTTCCCGTACCTGAGCCCTCTGGGTATAACGGGAGACACATTTCTGAGCATGTTATTATTGGGAGCACTTCAGCTCAGGATTTCCAGGCATATGTTGTCACTACAGACAGAATGACGTCAGGTATCATAACGTAGAAGTGCTCCCTGCCAGGCATTTGTACCAGATCATGTCTAGTTTGAGCTTGAAACTGGAAAACTTGAAAACCATCGTGTGGAGTGGCGAATCACGGTATACAATGTGGCGATCCGGTATGGCGAATTCCTGGTGAACGACATCTGCCAGCCTGTATAGTGCCGACCTTGAAATTCAAGGTATGGTGAGATTGCAGAGTGGTCATATTTCTACTGGAGGGGGCTTGGCTTCAGGTGCCACTGCCAAGGCACAAGTTTATTTTGACATTTTAACCGCTTTCATGTTGCCAACAGTAGGAAGACCAGTTCGGAGTTGACCATTGTGTCTTTCAGCATGACTCAGCACCCGTCCGTACTGCACGGATTGTGAAGAAGGGGTTTGATGACAACAACGTCTCACTAACAGACTGGCCTGCGCAGAGTCCTGATTTGAATCCGATAAAGCAACTATGGTATTTTTTGGAACACCGACTTCGTGCCAAACCACACCGACCCAAATCGATAGCTCTTCTCGTTTCGGCGCTCTGCTAGGAATGATCTGTCATTTACCAGGAAACCTTCCGCCACCTGAATTAAAGTATGCCTCTGCGAGAGTGCAGTCTGTCATCAATGCTAAGAGTGGGCCAACACCATATTGACTGCCAGTGTTCCCGATGGAGGGCCGCGCACACTTGTATGTCCTTACTTCATTTCCAGGTGGGCGGGTGTCGGGATACTTTTGAACACGTAGTATAGTTACTACAACATAACAACTTCAGCAATATTTGGATTGGTCCCGCAACAAAGGGTATTGTAATAAACTAACATAAAATTGTGTTGCTGGTACAGAAGTTTGGCTGCTGCTACCCTGAAGCCCGTTTACAGAACTGTTCTGTTGTCGATTCTCTGATGATTTTTTCAGTGTGTTATGAGATTAAAATATTGTGAGGAATCCGTTTAAATTCTCGTTGCATTCAAACTAGGCGAGAGAAATTGAAAAAAACTATGCAGATAATTTTTTTTACATAAACGTTATTCTAAACTCAAATTCTATCCATGTTTGATTTGATAACTGAATACTTTTTGCAAAAAAAAAATTATTTCAGTGAAGGAACACGGAGAGTGGTTACTGCGTAACTGAAATACGCAGTCTACGCCATATTACATTTACTGTTATTTCTATCCCCTCTATTATATAGGACTATTCAGTTGAGATGTTCACACCAAATATCTTCCGAACCGCTGGAGTTATCGAAATTTTTATTTCAAAATTCGTAATTGGCACTACGGGGCTCATAAGACACCACCGTCTAGGACGGTTCCAAAATGTAATTAAGTACTGAAAAATCGATATGAATTTTGGTTTTTCAAATGGTAATACTCACTTCTTCCAATAGCGTGACATGTTATCAAGCGGCGAGTTCGGTGACGTGATTATTTTGAAAACCCGACGAGCACTTTTAGAGTAATAAGGGGGTGTTCATATGTCTGTGCATTTGACTGAAGCTGTGGTGGGGTAGGTGGTTCGTTGGTGTTGCTGTTATTGTCACAGACAAATAAAACGTGTGTTTAATATGATGTTCATAACATGATTACAATAAATTTTTCTAATCACGATTGCTTTAGACATCAACTGAATTTTTGCTAAAGNATGATGTTCATAACATGATTACAATAAATTTTTCTAATCACGATTGCTTTAGACATCAACTGAATTTTTGCTAAAGCGTATTTGTTAGTTTTTGTTACACAGACATGTAGATTACCGTATTAAGTTTAAGTTATTTTTTGTTACACAAATATGTATATTACTATATAAAGTTCGGCAATAAATATTCCTAACGAAATATTAAGCAGTAAGTAGCGTACATGAATTAGAATTTTCGTGTAACCTGTATCTTGGAATACGCAACAATATAAAATTGTTTTGCTTTTAAAAATGGAAACTTGACTGTGATTTGTAAACTAGTTAATAAAATTATATATGCCGACTCGTCAGTTCGTTAAACTTAATGTAGACTACGTGTGTGTTTTCTTATGCATCCGTGCACTATAACGGCTACAACTAAGACCTGAAAACTGCTGTGACTCAATAAAACTAATTTAATGCTTTACTATAGCAATGCAGATTAAAAAAAACAAACTTTTAGTTTATGGACACGCTCCATGAATTCACGGAGATTTTTACTATATTTACGGAGATANCAGATTAAAAAAAACAAACTTTTAGTTTATGGACACGCTCCATGAATTCACGGAGATTTTTACTATATTTACGGAGATAACGTTAATGAAATAAACGTAGTGTTCGTAATTTCAGACAGATGTCTGAATTATTTGTAACCGGTACTTTACGTAATTTTACGGACATTTTGTCTAGCAGTGTTTAAATTGCGTATGGCTAATTCACAGGTTAAAAAGGGGCTAGAACCACCAGTTAGAGTTGTTTCTGAATCTCTCATCTTTTGGTCGCTTGTATCCGATTTGTTCCGTTAGGATGCATCACAATAACACTAACAGGTAACGGATGTAGGTCCGTTATAAAAAAAATATACCCAAATCATATATACAAGTTTTTGGTTAGAGTAATTCCTAAGGGCCATTAAGAAACTAAAATACGAGTTCATTTCAAATAGGCACATAATTTAGAAAACAATTTTGTCTTTGGTAAGTGAATAACTGCAGACAAAGATCTGCAATCACTGCAAATCATGTTCCCAACAGGTATTGCCGCCCTTACTTTACATGCAAAAAAATTTACGCGGAAGCATAGTTGGTTTCAGCGACGGATTGTTAATCAGCACTTAAAAGTATGTGTTGTGTAATTGCAGTAAATCATACTGTTTTCGACGAATTCACTCACATATTGATTTCCCTAATACTTGCAACGCATGCAGCTGTGCAACTCTCATTACACTCGAAGGGGAAAGGCAGCATAAAATGATGAACGCAAAGAGAATACGCGTTAAAGATACCTCTAGTATAACACGTGTTGCCATGCAGTGTTTTTATTTATACAAAGCGTAGTTTGTAATAATATGTTGGAACAATATCGGGTATGTTCGCGAGATAAGGCTGTTCAGATACCGGAGAAACATGTGCCACGCATTTAAAGGGTACGACTCTTTTATATTAGCATGTGAAACTCATATATTTGAAAGGATATGCAAATAAAACTTCTTTCTAGAGGGATTTCTACACGATCGATAGTAGAAATGAATGTTCGGTAGCACAAAAAGCATAGGGAAATCATTAATATAAGCATAATATAAAATTTATATCTCCGATTCCTCCCATACAGTTTTTTTTAAACCATATTTCCCGTCACAATGTTGAATTTACTGGCGGGTTGGTACATCGTTTTGGATTGATATTTCACTTGTCCATTGAGGAGTTTGTATGGCATAGGTTTTATAACAGAAAATACATATTTTATGAAAGTTTTCGTTGAGATGACAGTTACATAATTCCTGTTACTTTGGAAATTCATTACTATATTTTCGGCTGTTCAAAAGTTATAAATGCCGATACGCACATACATTAATTTGGAAGCAATTTTAACCTTACTGATAATTTCATACCATTCTCGATTCCCCCTACATAATGTCCTTGCTATATTTATTTCCTACGACTTTCACTGCAGTCTATTTTCTTCCCTTTAATGCTTCCATATCAATTCAAAATCACAGTTTTATCTTGACAACAATAATGCATCAATGTATGCATGCATACATGTACACAAACGTAAATACATCCGATACAATGATTGAATAAGCATTCCCGAGGCAAAATGTATAAACGGGACACGAGGTATCTAAACATGTTTTATGTTTATGAATGTCATCATAATCGAAAGGAATTGTCAAATGAATAAACCAAATATATTATTTTTTTAAGTTAATCGTATAAATACCCTTCAACAATGTACTAGAAATAATGTTGAATGAACAAAAGGTTAAAGATTTGGATGCAGTAAAGCCTAAATTAATGTTGAGTCTGTAAAATAAAAATTTGTGAAACTGTAATTTTTAAAGGATTAGAAGCATATGATTTTTGCACACCGTACTCAGATGTGCATTTTATCTAAGATTAAAATTTCGCGAGTTCGTTACGTACCGATAATTTGCCGATTTTATTTGGGGAAATAACTGCTACATTAACATTTTTCATGCAGTATCGAACCACTGAGAGTAAAGGTAAATATTGTTTACGTATCGTTAAATAAGCAGAAATCAAATTGCAAGAAATTAATTATCATAAAATTTATTGGATAAATATTGTCAACTCGAACGTGAAATTACGCCCACCCATATGTAGTTTATATGTACTAATTTATTCTCCTTTGCTATATATTAATTTTACCTAACATATAATTTTTAATCGTACTAGCATAATGCCGTTTTTGGTAAAGAATTACGAACGATTATATAGCATGTATCACTGAATCATTGGGACTCTACGCACCTTCAGTTTATGAACTGAATCTTATTCAATTAGTGTATAATCTGTCTGTGAAATAATTCAGAAAAGCTATGAACAAAAACGTCATGTAAGACGACCTTTGTTTTATTTCGCTTAAGGGAAGCATTAAAAAAAACCTAACCGGAATCAAAACTTCTTCTTGGCCAACTTGGAACACAAGACGTAATGTTAGATTGGTGATACAAGAGACAAAATTCGCCATTACTTAAGATCAAAGCTTCATAAATAATCAGGATCGCTATAATTTTTCATTGGCCATTTTGAAACTGAAGTAAATCCTAACGTCTTTACGTTTTACTATTATAATTGTGTTACAGTTGATGACCCTACAATTGATAAACGTAACCCTATTTTTAATGTGATGAACTAATTTGACATAGACAATGTTAATAAGTTCACGGATTGTAAATGCAGACATGATGTGGAAGTTGTGTTTGCTAATGTACAGGATACTGATGCGAACTTAAAATATCAGATTATCGGGCAGAAAACTCATTTGATACACGACCAGATAGACTAGGGCTTCGGGCGCTTTGTGCTCATTGTTAATTAATTAACTTGTTATGTCAACTCGTTCTTAATCCCCGCTTTCTCCGGCCCTATTCCATTGCAAAACCAGCAATGACGCGAAATTCGTGAATTATATACCTTTGTAATTAGCTTTGCGGGGCGCGTGAAAGGTGCTTTGCTCGCCTCGTTTTCGCCAGTGCCCGTGATCCGGCAATGCGAAGCTTCGTTTACATCAGAGTGAACAAAAACCAACACACGCGAGTGAGCAAAAATGAACTATTCGCACGTGTGTGCTACCATTCGCTCCTGTATCAGACCTGTGCATTAGAGGCGCTAATAGCCCCGTCTTCAGATTTGTCTGTTCCTGCTATAGTCTATTCACGGTTTCTTCATATATTCTGGTAAATATACTGCATGATCCTAAAAAAATTGCAAGGAAACATGTTGTAACGTTATGTTGAAGAATATATCAAAAGTTGGCCAAAATCAGTTCACCAGAAGGATTANTCAGATTTGTCTGTTCCTGCTATAGTCTATTCACGGTTTCTTCATATATTCTGGTAAATATACTGCATGATCCTAAACAATTGCAAGAAAACATGTTGTAACGTTATGTTGAAGAATATATCAAAAGTTGGCCAAAATCAGTTCACCAGAAGGATTAAAAATATGACATCAAAAGCACAACTCTGATAGTTGAAAACGTACATCATTCTAATTGAACATTAATTTACTATCAGTTATATAGTGGAAAAGCTAAATAAAATTTTTTTTTTAATACAAATATTCGAAGTATGATGTAGTTCGTTTTTAATAACAATGTAAATATAAATTGTAATGAAAATAGCTAATTTAGGAGCGATTATAAAAGCAACAACAATTGCAAATTTAAGAGCAATTATTATAGCTTAATCAATAGCAGTTTTTATACATTCAATTGCAATGTTAGCAGAAATTTCAATAGTAATACTCAGAGTAACTAAGTCTTCAGTAGTCATCGCCATCTGAAACTGGCTCTTTGTCCATATTGTCACAGTTGTCATTTTGACAATGTCCACAACCCGTGGTGCATGGAAGTGCATTTTTCTTGCAGGTACATTGAAGAGTGTTACATCGTGCATGGCAGTNTGTCCACAACCCGTGGTGCATGGAAGTGCATTTTTCTTGCAGGTACATTGAAGAGTGTTACATCGTGCATGGCAGTTGCATCTGACCAATTTAATAAGTTGATCTGGCGCAGAATTCGTGTCCGTCATGAGTGGAACATATTTGCCCTTTTGTGATTTCCAACCCCATTCATTAGGATCCATGCCATTCTTTTTGCCCATCCACTGCATGACTTCCAAGTAGGTTCGCAGAGAGTGAAGATTTGTGGCCGAATATGTTGGTGGCAGTCTTTCGGTTCGACAAATGTCTTTACATTGGACACTTTCCTACAGTGTGCTGTATCGTAAGGATGCTAGAAACTTAGATTTTCTATCTATAAACAAGGACGCCATTGCCTTGCAGCCAGTGCTTTCAATAATATATTTATCAACCTATAGCGAACCAAATACCTGTGAANCAAGGACGCCATTGCCTTGCAGCCAGTGCTTTCAATAATATATTTATCAACCTATAGCGAACCAAATACCTGTGAAAATTCATGCAGGATATAATTTCCTGTGACTAGTTTTTGAAATGCAGTCTTTTTGCCGACCCCAAAGATTCCTGAAGCCGCGTCGCAACCAGTGGATGCATGGACAAATAACAAATCTGAGCCGACGCCATCGCCAAGTAACTGATGCAAAACTTTAATGTTGTACACAACAGGGTTGCCTTTTTCTTTGTCAGACCGAAAGGAAAGTTCCTTGCAGTCATTTTGTACATATTACAAAACAAAACTGAAAGGCCTGTGTCTTCTCCAATGAGAGTTGTTCATATTATGGCATCTTAATGGCTGTTGACACTATATCCGCATCTGCATTAGCATCAGCTTGTATAACGGGGCAGCCTTTTTGCTGTAAGCAGTTCGCAGTCAAGTGGATGAGAGCTTATTT
This sequence comes from Clitarchus hookeri, assembly GCA_002778355.1. Classification (NCBI taxonomy): domain Eukaryota; kingdom Metazoa; phylum Arthropoda; class Insecta; order Phasmatodea; family Phasmatidae; genus Clitarchus; species Clitarchus hookeri. Next base: position 735,840 of record NQII01000389.1, on the reverse strand, counting down.
GTTCATATCATTTGATAGAAAATCTTCTTTTCTTCCAACAAATGTTTTTGCAGCTCATATTGTGACATTACTTATAGCATTTCCTCTTCGACGTAGATGCGTGCTGTCCTTTGTACTTGGTTCTCTATTGTATCCATCAAAGACTACAGTCGCCTTGCCATTTACTTTTAATGTGAAATTCGCATAGTCTTTGGCCATGGAATTGTAGGCGCATCCTTCCTTCAACTTCAATCGACGTAGGAAAGAACCTCCATCAAGGATGTAATGCCATGTCTTTGGAATGTACTGAAGTAAAGCGTTACCCGGTAAACATGCATGGTTTCGTATTGCTTCCAGAAGTTGTGATTTACCTGGCTTTCGTAATACGTACATGATTTGCTTCAAACAAAGATAGTGGGTATGCTGAAAGTTCATACTGCATGACCTCATACAGGCACAGATCTCCAGACTGCGATATCACCAGGATTCTTTTAAATAGGAGAGATGGATCGATGGCTTGATCGTTTGTCACCTTGGCAGCCCTAGCAGATGCTAACATTTNATTCTTTTAAATAGGAGAGATGGATCGATGGCTTGATCGTTTGTCACCTTGGCAGCCCTAGCAGATGCTAACATTTTGACTTTACTCTTATGTGTGTACGAATAGTCAAAGACAGATTGTCCTTGCATCTCTGCAACTATGCTTTTGCCTATTATTAAGAGATCATGGACATTGGCGTCTGCGGCAGCATTCGTCCCTGTAATATTACTGGGCAAGGTTGTCTCTTCTGAGAACAGAGAACATTGTTCAAGCCTAGAAATCAGCTTTGCCATGCCTGTACTGTCTCTCTCTCTATATTCGTAAAGCAGTTGCAGTTGCCTTCTTGTGTTGCTCACTTGCGATATACACTTTACTATTATAGTCCTGCATGGCATAGTTGTAGGCCGAATATATGGGAGCAGACATTATCCAAACAGTTCTTTCGTGTTCACTCACGCCACTTCCTCTGTTTAATCCCCCTGTGCTCTTCAGGGCCAAGGGTTTGCTCCATCACCGAATCAGAGCGAAGGCCAGCCCAGTACTGATTGGTGCACCTTATGACATGGAATCCGTTCATGAATTTATCAAACACAGATGGATGTTCTGTTTCTAAAGAATATATGTTCTGGAAGTATATATATGAAGACTTAATGTAATTTGCATACCCTGCAACAGCAAAAATTGTTACACACTCTAATATTGCATGCATATGCATTTGCCATGACCCTGTGCGATCAGGTTGGATGAGCTCCCGGGCAAGTCCCAACATTTGCAGACAGTTCAACCACAGTTTACTCGTTTCTGAAACATTTGATAATTCACACTTTGTAGACGCTAATCTTTCGGCAAACATTCTGCGCAGTCTGATTTCAACAATATTTCTAAATTTCACCAGTCACCATGCCGGTGTGCTGCATCTGGAGTTCTTGAATAAAGTACTTGTAGTCTGGCTTACCTTCAATATCTTTATCTGATATATGTTTGATAAGACACTTACTGACAAGGAAGTGTCCACAAAGCGATGTAACAGCTTTCCCGTTCATCATTTGAACAACTTCATTCTCACCATATATCGTCTTAAAGATGTCTTTCAGATCACTTCCNGGTAAGACACTTACTGACAAGGAAGTGTCCACAAAGCGATGTTGAGCAGCTTTCCCGTTCATCATTTGAACAACTTCATTCTCACCATATATCGTCTTAAAGATGTCTTTCAGATCACTTCCATCCATTAATGTTCCTGTAGCTTCTAACAAATTCATCAATGTGTGGGAACTACAGAGTAACAGCACAACTTCTCGAATCGGACTATTCTCAGGNCCATCCATTAATGTTCCTGTAGCTTCTAACAAATTCATCAATGTGTGGGAACTACAGAGTAACAGCACAACTTCTCGAATCGGACTATTCTCAGGAGTTTGGCTTATTATCTCGGATACTTTCCAAAAGAGTGGCTGGTCAGAACAGTAAGAACATGGTAAGAACAGTTGGTGCATTATACTTTGATGCTAGCTTCAAACAAAACTCCATCGCAAATGAAATAAATGTCTAGTCGGGAGGGCACCTATCGATCATCGGTAAAAATTCTGCAGATAACTTTCCACGATGATAAAAATGCTTATGTTAGTACATGCATATATCCTTGCCAATTAGGTAAGGGATTCTGTATGTTGAAAGTTAATTCCCAAAATATGTCAATGCTGTGGTCCACATCATTTAGAACGTAGTGGTTGAAATTTGATACTTCAATGTGTGTTTCATTAGATGGTAATCCACTGCGTCCACTTGTGTTTGGCCCATTATGTTTAAAGCAGATTCTTTTTGTCTGAGAATTGTATTTTCTACTTCTCTGCCTGGGGTAATGGCCGCAATCATGCCCATGCCATGGAAAGTATCCTCCCCATCTAGGGGCACAATGTTGTCGACATTGTCTGCTGCAAACAACAGCATCATATTGGATATGTTGACACTACCTAAACCATCAGGGGCTACATATAATGCTGCATTTTCCTCGAACCTCAGAACTTCAGAGTATGAGGAGCAATAACCCTTGGCAGCTAGGGTGTCTATCAAAAATCTTGATCGGAAGTGGTGATGCAATTTCACTGCGAGCCCAAGCTGTAATGGAGCAATTACGCTCCTTAGACGGGCACCTATGTCCGATACTTGCTACTTTCTGACATTTGTTCTTTCTAACGAGTACATTTTGAAGCATGTACTGCAGATGAGATGGAATGTACTCTAAAACTGACTCCAGATGAAGTTCTGAAGTTTTCGGACACTCGTTCATGGGCAATATAATAGCAGTTTTCATATCACTTTTCAACAATTTGGCGGCAGTTTCTATAATCGTCGTTTTATGAGCTTATTCATCTTTCTTGTTCGGCATTTTAATTAAATAGCGTAATATTATGCTGGTCTTCTTTCAAAGGGTTACAATATCATGAAGTCCTTCATCCTCGCCCACTAACAAAGAATCCCCACAGCGTTCCAACAGTTTCGACTTAAGGTATTGATTGCCTTATGCTTCAGAATTAGTATCATTCAAATTCTCTTTCATTTTTCTAGTAACGTCAGTAAGCGTAAACTGTTCTTCATCATTCTCCTCGAAGTAGATACAAGACCTTAAAAACACTTGTTCTTGTTCAGTGTTCTTTGGACGTCCCACTTTTATTACTTTTTACTAACCTCTGCTCTGACATTTTTAGGAACATCTCGACTAGTTCGAAAATCGACATCACAGGAGTGATGGTATAGCAGTCTGCAGCGTGAAGGCCACCACTAAAATATTCAATACGTCCACAAACTTTCGAAGCCCACTCATCACTTCGTTCGATACATTATGTCCTTGTCTCTTTTACGAAGTTGTCAGTTCTAACACAGATAGTGTATTTTTAATGTGTACTACTTTTGCTCGTAACAACTTTATTCCCACAAAGAAATACACTCGTTTACTGCCATATGGCCCGAGAGAGATTTGTGCGCTTCTTTTGACGGATGTTGTAGCACTTTTAATTGAAGCTCTCCTGTGCCTCTCAATGTTCTTTTTGCTAACATAATTCATACCACAAGACTTGGGTACGCTAGTTCCAACTGCTACAACAATGTCATCACCTCTCTCAACACTTGCTTTATTGATACCCTCGGCTCCTTTCCTACCAATCTTGACTTCATCATCAGTTCCCAAATCCTTTTTACACAAGGCACAGGTTAGCTGATTAGCACTCATTGTGAACCCTGAAACAAATAAAATGAATAGTTATAAACATAAAACACTGTAATAGATTAACTGACCAACTTTATATTATCCTATATTAGCACTAGAACAATGGATACATGGGCTATTACCACCACCTTTTCTGGTGGTCCGACATCGGCCGACTTTTATTATGTTGTTATACACACCTAATTGTAAACGAAATGAGCATAAAACGTTTCATTGCAATTTTTTGGGGTGCTACTAAAAAATTATCTAGATTTACCATACTAACGCTTTTTGAGTCAAACATTTGAAAAATCACTGCATATATGACGTGTTTGGTTTTTTTCCTAAATGTGCAATGTATCACAAGCGTTTTATACGTGTGTTGACATAAAAGAACATAAAAATGTTTTGTTTTGGTTACTCTGAATTATTTATTAAATTTTTATCTGTAAATTAAAATTATTTCATTTATAATTAATTTGAATAAAAACAGTGACTAAATAAGTTTGTTGGTAACGCCTAGTAAGGAAAGGTTCTTATGCAAAGTATTATTTCATTGAGTGCTCACGAATGCGGTACGTAGTCCCTGGGGTGTAATTAGACTTGGTTAAGCTTTGTTTGCTTGAGACGGAGGAATATCATGGAAGTATAACATTAGCAGGGCTTCAGAAAAGTTAGAAGTAATCGTGAATAGACTGTATGCCTAGTTCTCACGGTATTATAGAAGTTCCCTCACTTTCCTTTCGTCATAACACAGCAGCATGTATTTTACAAGTTATTCGGTGCTGTTTGCCCCGNTAGAAGTTCCCTCACTTTCCTTTCGTCATAACACAGCAGCATGTATTTTACAAGTTATTCGGTGCTGTTTGCCCCGGTGTAAACGAGGCGCGAACACAGAACACGAGCGAACAGCTGTTTCGATTAAAGAACTAAAACGAACGGATCAGCGAATGTGAACCGAATGTCGAACGAACACAGACGAATAGTTATTGTTGGCGCTCGCATGCTGTTTTAAACCCGTGAGAATGCTCGGTTTCTTGATGCTCGTTCCCACGTGCTTAATTCTGTTTGCTCCTAAGTAAAAGCGTTAACACAATAAGAAACTTAAGCAATAAGCATTAGGCAGTAGGCTNGCTTAATTCTGTTTGCTCCTAAGTAAAAGCGTTAACACAATAAGAAACTTAAGCAATAAGCATTAGGCAGTAGGCTCCCAAAATTTAACTGTACACAGTAGCGATACTGCTGCTTAAGTTTGACCCACAGGAACGCACCTTAGTGTGTGCTGTATTCGATGAAATGGAAAAAAATTGGTTTATTTATTAACTGTTAATTTTTCAATACTGGTGAGTACAAATTAATATTAAAATGCATAGTTTTAAATAAAAATTTTAAAATGTGTTTATTCAAATGCAACGTTTTCTGAGACTGGCTAAACTTGGGACTTCCCGAAACATTTTCACTGCAGTAAGCAGTAACAACTCCATTGTGTTGGACATAGGTTCGAGCCAAAGCATTGAAAAAATTTATACTGCTTACTTCTTACTGTTTACTAAGTTGTTTTTTATTGTGTAAACCCCGTAAGGTAGAAGTATGTCGACTTCCGATGAAGCACTGCTCCAGAATATAAAACGCGCAGAATTCATTAAAATGTATTAAATTATATTCACGGTAAAGTGAGCACTTTATAAGGGCCTACAAAATTTTTCTTTTCGGCCAATTTCTATATTTCCACCACTACTTAATATAAATGTTGCCATTTGTCTAATAAACACAGTGTATACATTTCACCGCTCTGAAAAGTTAACGTCTGAGACTGCAATTAAAATATTTACTAGTAGTTAATGCATGTTGGAAAGGCCTTAAAAAAGTGTTCACTTTACTATGAATACCTTGAATACACGTANAATATTTACTAGTAGTTAATGCATGTTGGAAAGGCCTTAAAAAAGTGTTCACTTTACTATGAATACCTTGAATACACTTATACTATGAATACACTTNCTTGAATACACGTATACTATGAATACACAGACACTAACAAAACTGTCAGAAAAAGCACGATTTAGGATGCATATGAAAACGGAAAGTATGTATTTTGTAATATTGTAAAATTTTTTCGCTTTAATATACTTGTTTGAGTGTATTAAAAATCGGTTTATGAGGGTTAAATTTTAATCAATATTTAAATGTATTTACATTCTGGATGATTTAGAAAGCACATTTTGCAAGAATACCCTCATAAAGTAAGAACATATGATCGTATGTAACAAAATATTAGTATTAGACCCTAATGTTTACAAATAATTTTCAAAATCCGATTCAGCCGCGAAAGTTATAATTTACGTAACTGAAACAAATGAGCACAAAATCAGTTACAAAAATATTTCAAACATTGTTACCAGCATTTTATTACATACTATCAGATTAAGATTAATGACGACAATAATATGGCTTGGTGAAGAGGACAATTACATATATATATANTATTACATACTATCAGATTAAGATTAATGACGACAATAATATGGCTTGGTGAAGAGGACAATTACATATATATATAAAAAGCAACTAGAATGGAACTACGCTTTAATTTTTATCAAAAATAAACTATTATTATTCTGTTTTTTAAACACGTAAAAAAGAAACTTCGGGTAGAATATTTTTACTATAGATACTTTCTTCTTTCATAAAAAAAATGAATCAAATTTTACTGAGCATTTTGGTAATGTCTAATGCTTTTTAATTAACTTAGCGTGTTGTGGGTACAGTGTCCCATTGGAAAGCACTCTACTTCCGTCTNACACGTCGCCGGACCGCCGAGCCGAGCGGTCGCGGGAGGGGCAGGTGCGTCTCTCCCCCCTCCTCCGCCGTGCCGCGACGCCCGCAGCGCGGACCCACGTGGGTATCATGGGGCGCCCCGCGGCCTTTACGAACACGCGGACCGCCGCCCGTGCGTACCAGTGCCGGGACAGTGCCGATCATCCCCTCAACGTCTACCGTTGAAAAAAACCTCGAGCCAAAAACAGACGACTGCCACGTTTTACTTAACGTTTTTATCGTCCCGGACTGTACCGTCGATAAATTGCGCCCTAATTCGGTTATCGCAGTGAGACCTTAACGTGTTATTACCCCCCAGGTGCGTCGACGTCAATATCCGAGCGCTTGCCTGCCTCATCTGGGACCGTCATTAGCAAAAGGCGAAGGAGGGTACTTTTAATGAGTCGAGGGGCTGGAGCGCGGAAAATTAAGACCCGGCGGGGAAGGGAGTAAGAACGTTCGAAGCGGGGCGCGTTAAAGGGAAGAAGTTTAAACTTACCGTTTCAAATCTCTTCTCTGCGGAAGTTGTTGAGAAGTTACCCTCTGTCGTCTCGCACGCGGAATGCAGTGTCTGCTGTTTCAGGCCTACTCGCGGAATAATCTCGTAAAATCTTTGCCGCATTGTTATGTCGGAAGGGAAGGGAGGGAATTTCTCTAACGCTGTGAGAATTACGGATAGAAGGAAGAGACAAATCTGAAGTGTGCCGGTCGGTGGAGGCGATTAGCGCCACGAATGTAATGCACTCCCGGAGCTGATATAAGAAAGCCGTCTCCGAAGAACTGTCTCATGTTTACATCGCAGCAGAGGATGTCGTTCGTAATGGGCGGAAGGCTCTTTGCCATCTCGCTACAGTTGTTGCTCCTGACGTCAGGTGAGTGGCTTTAGTCGACACGTGCATGCGGTTTTCACTCGCATAGGCGAGCAATTTTTGGTACTCAGTTAACAAATATGATTGAAGCTTGAAATGGTCTCCGGAAGCAGAAGCCGAACGTGCGCATTAATGTGAAAATTTTATCCACCTCAACCAAAAAATAAAAAAAGTCTCGTTAAATTTATTACAAGCAGGCTTCTGAAAACAAAATTTACTTTACATTTCCTAAATAAAGATTGTTAACATTTCTGTTGGTACGTTCACTATACTACTTTTATTCCAACGAACAAATGTGTATCACGACAGTGGTTACTCTAGGTGTTCTTATCTATCATTCCGACATATATTGCTCAATTATCAATTTAGATTTCCTCTTAAATAATTTAAAACGAAAATAAACTGAAATGAGTATTGTTAAATTTTTAATATAGTAAAATATGTAGAAGATTATAATTCAGAATGGGCCGTTACACGTGTTTAAAGAAAATAATATTTAAAGGCTTGTCCCATTATTTTCCTATCTGACACTTAGCAATTATTTGTATTGGATATTATGTACGTAATTTTTCCGTTTGGCTTTTGAAATTGGACATGACAAGTGGCATTTAATTCAAAGTAAAGTCTTAGTTAATTGGAAGATGATAAGAGTTTTCGGAAAATCTATTACTAATTTGATATAAAGTCTAATTACTGCATACAATATATATTTTACTCAATGTCGTTACTACATTATAAGCAATTTTATTCATGCTGAGGTTTATCGCTTTTTTCTTTTGAATCTACATCGATAAATGTATTCCTTACGTTAGTTTCGAGAACCTAATGACATTGTTTATCCAACTATGCTAATATGGTCGAAGGATCGTAAGGACATTGTGTCTGGTCTCTCCATGACCAGTTACTAGTTCATGAGGTGCGGTCTGGTTTATAATTCTTAGTAGTCTAAAGACACAGAAATTGGACAATGTACTGTGAAATGTTATTTACTTGTACTGCTGCTTTGGGGCTTGACAAACAACCGTAGTTTTTATTTCAGTTAGGTGAAGGATGCATCAAATTGTAAATGACCAACTCGCGGGATGAGTTCTATTGGTATAACACATTTCTCTCAAAATGACATGTGGCATTTCTGTCTAATCGTACGTCACGTGCATTAGACTTTTAAATCTAATTTAAGAAATTAACTATATGTAGCTAGTGCTAATACATACAGGTGTTGAATTAGAGACACGAGGTCAATATCAATTTACAGGAAACAGCTAAAACGGATTAATTTTATGTTACCGCCCTAGATTTTCAGTGAAGATTGGCAATGAATAACCATTTTGTAAGCAGTATTTTACTTATTGGTAGAAGTGTGAATTAGCTCTTCTGTTAAATTATTATTTTAACTAAAATGTTATATTTATATTTAATTATTATGATAAATGTTAGGTCATAATGTAACTGATCACAGAGTTAACCAAATTTAATGTAAGAAATAAACATACAAAAATTTTACATGAATTAAAATTTTCAATTTTTTTATTACGGTATGATACTATCAAACAAACATGTTTGGTTTTTAATAACGTAATAGTCACATGGGCTTCGAAACAGAAAAAGATTCTGATATTATTACTAAAATGTTGGGCGAAAATATAGTTGTTTTTGGTTATTTTTTAAATGATGCAACGGCCTTGAAATATATGTTATTATATTACATGAAATGCGATATAGTAGGACATTAGAAGCCTAGGCTCTAATCCGCTTACTAAACTGTGCCAGTTAAAATTGTCCAAATATTCATGACATTCTATTNCATTAGAAGCCTAGGCTCTAATCCGCTTACTAAACTGTGCCAGTTAAAATTGTCCAAATATTCATGACATTCTATTATACGCTGTTTGCGGTTACTTGAGTTATTTTAATATCTGCTTAGGATATACTTGCCGCTCTATGTTTTCTATTCTTCCACCGTATGTAGCCACCGACTTAATCACTTTATTTAAAACCAATTAAGAGAAAATGTGAAAATTGTATGACCGCAATTGTGTTGCTAATATGCCTTATAAAACATAAATTTAATTAATATAAACTCAGTGTTTACAAATATAAGCGTTACACTTTTAATACGACGATAAGTTATCGTAATAATTTTTCTGCATCGCTTCAACCTTCAGACGCCGGTCCGTGACAGCAAACCAGCTGCAGTCCATATTCTTAAAGAAGTTAGTATAGTTGCGTCCTGGTTTTCGGTTAAATTTTTTAATTGGTAAGAACTGCACCGTTTCACGAAAGCCTTTTTTTTTCACCCTTGTTCAAAACTTTGACTTTTAAATTTGAACATACCCATTAAAATTCATATTTTTAGATTCAAAACTAGGGTATCTCATTTGCATTCAAAACTTTTGCCTACCTGCAAAAATCCAGTCAGCTTTGTTAAAAGCTAAGCTTTTCATTAATTACTCTAAGTACGTGCTCACAATACCGTTGTTGCGTGGATAATATGTGACATTTTAACAGTAATTTTTGGAGTTTTATTCAACACTATGTTAAATGGAAAAATTATATTTTGGGTATGAAACCTCAGTGCGTCACAAATGTTAGCCTCTTGTGATTAATGTTGCACATTTTGACTGCAGTGATAATATTTTAAAATCTGCTATTCGTATTCCTGTTTCAACAAGTAAGTAAAACAACAAAATATTACTCGCAATTTTTGAGTTACGACAAAGCGTTTCCGTCATCGAAGTGTGAGAATGTTTCTGTAGAGACATTTTATAAAAACCACTTCAGGGATGACATTCGATAATATGAGTGTGTAGCAACGTCGGTGCACTTGCATATAAGATAATAAACCTGGCAGCACGTACGTGACTTACCTTTCGACTCCGATAACGTTGCTCCTTTCGGTTGATTTGCTACGTTAGTGACTACCATTTAAAATATCCCAGCGAAGTTATTTAGGTAGAGCATATATCACTGGTTAATTGTTAGCCTGATACTCAGGGAGTATTAATTCATTTCGACTGTTCAAGTTTTGACATTTAGTTTGGCTTTGTTCCAAAAGGACGATACAGAAAAAAACTTTAACACTGCATACATTTTATAATAAAATATAGCGGTAAGATATATTTAAATTGCAACACGTCTGAAGGACTCATTCCCTGAGGAGACAAATATAACTTGTAACAACATTTAATATTATACGCCAATATGAAGCCTACAAATAACATTAGGGCCTAACAGTTAAAAATCTAGCCCGCAAAATTAATTTTATTTTCTACGGTTGTTATAGCTGTGACACTAAATAAAATTTCGTTGAAGGCCGACGTCTTTCGGTACAACGTATTAATATAATTAGTACTGCTAAACGTAAAAGCATAATTTACATTCATATCTCTCACAATTTGTATGTCAGTACAAAATATCGAAAGTCAACCTTGCAATGTCCAGTTTGCTATTCGCTACGCGCAGCTAATTTTTTCCCTCTTGGTAGGAATATCGACATCTTCAAAATAAAATTATACTGCTGCAAGTAACTACATAGTTAACGTGTCTAATAAAAGGATACGTAATACGAATTATGTGAAAAATTAAGGCAACAGGTTATTTTCTAGTGTAACGAATGACAAATTTAAAACCTGTTTATTTATGTTACAGGTATTTTAAATCTACATTTTTGCCAGGTTTTGTAAATGCATGGAAAATGTTTTGGACATAGGAGTGAAACAGTACCCTGTATAGAGAGGTACAAATTTCCGACCGAGCGAAGTATACATTTCCCCCAGCACATGTTTTATGCAATCTCGTGCAGCAAATACGATCTTCAGAGCTCACCCTCCTGTTGTACCGACACGGTATAACAGGAGAAACCATTCGGAGCTCTTAATATGTAGAGTGCACCTCAGGATTCAGGACTTCCAGGCATTTATAATGTCACTTCAGACATATTCANCATTAGAAGCCTAGGCTCTAATCCGCTTACTAAACTGTGCCAGTTAAAATTGTCCAAATATTCATGACATTCTATTCTACGCTGTTTGCGGTTGATTGAGTTATTTTAATATCTGCTTAGGATATACTTGCCGCTCTATGTTTTTTTATTCTTCCACCGTATGTAGCCACCGACTTAATCACTTTATTTAAAACCAATTAAGAGAAACTGTGAAAATTGTATGACCGCAATTATGCTGCTAATATGCCTTATAAAACAAAAATTTAATCAATATAAACTCGGTGTTTACAAATTTAAGCGTTACACTTTTAATACGACGATAAGTTATCGTAATAATTTTTCTGCATCGCTTCAACCTTCAGACGCCGGTCCGTGACAGCAAACCAGCTGCAGTCCATATTCTAAAAGAAGTTAGTATAGCTGCGTCCTGGTTTTCGGTTAAATTTTTTAATTGGTAAGAACTGCACCGTTTCACGTAAGCATTTTTTTTTTTCACCCGTGTTCAAAACTTTGACTTTTAAAATTGAACATACCCATTAAAATTCAGATTTGTAGATTCAAAACTAGGGTATCTCATTTATATTCACAACTGTTGCCTACCTCCAATAATCCAGTCAGCTTTGTTAAAAGCTAAGCTTTTGAATAATTACTCTAAGTACGCGCTCACAATACCGTTGTTGCGTGGATAATATGTGATATTTTAAAATAAATATTTGGAGTTTTATTCAACACTATGTTAAATTGAAAAATTACATTTTGGGTATGAAACCTCAGTACGTCATAAATATTTGCCTCTTGTGATAAATGTTGCGCATTTTGACTGCAGTGATAATATTTTTAAATCTGCTATTCGTATTCTTGTATCAGCAAGTAAGTAAAACAACGTAATCTTATTCGCAATTTTTGAGTTACGACAAAGCGTTTCTGTCATCGAAGTGTGAGAATGTTTCTGTAAAGGCATTAAATAAAAACCACTTCAGGGATGACATTCGATAATATGAGTGTGTAGCAACGTCAGTGCACTTGCATATTAGATAATAAACCTGGTAGTACGTACGTGACTTACCTTTCGACTCCGATAACGTGGCTCCTTTCGGTTGATTTGCCACGTTACGTGACTGCCATTTAAAATATCCTAGCGTTGTTATTTAGGTAAAGCATATATCACTGGTTAATTGTTAGCCTGATACTCAGGGAGTATTAATTCATTTCAACTGTTCAAGTTTTCACATTTAGTTTGGCTTTGTTCCAAAAGGACGATACAGAAAAAAACTTTAACAATGCATAAATTTTCTAATAAAATATAGCGGTAAGATATATTTAAATTGCAACACGTCTGAAGGACTCATTCCCTGAGGAGACAAATATAACTTGTAACAACATTTAATATTATACGCGAATATGAAGCCTACAAATAACATTAGGGCCTAACAGTTAAAAATCTAACCCGCAAAATTAATTTTATTTTCTGCGTTTGTTATAGCTGTGACACTACATAAAATTTCGTTCAAGGCTGACGTATTTCAGTACAAAGTATTATTATAATTAGTTCTGCTAAACATAAAAGCTTAATTTACATTCATATGTCTCACAATTTGTATGTCAGTACAAAATATCAAAAGTCAACTTTGCAATGTCCAGTTTGCTTATCGCTACACGTAGCTAATTTTTTCCCCCTTGGTAGGAATATCGACATCTTCAAAATAAAATTATACTGCTGCAAGTAACTGCATAGTTTACGTGTCTAATAAAAGGATACGTAATACGAATTATGTGAAAAATTAAGGCAATAGGTTATTTTCTAGTCTAACGAACGACAAATTTAAAACCTGTTTATTTATGTTACAGGTATTTTAAATCTACATTTTTTTGCCAGGTTTTGTAAATGCATGGAAAATTTTTTGGACGTAGGAGCGAAACAGTACCCTGTATAGAGAGGTACAAATTTCCGATCGAGCGAAGTATACATTTCCCCCAGCACATGTTTTATGCAATCTCGTGCAGCAAATACGATCTTCAGAGCTCACCCTCCTGTGCCTGATCCGACACGGTATAACCGGAGAAACCATTCAGAGCTCTTAATATGTAGAGTGCACCTCAGGATTCAGGACTTCCAGGCATTTATAATGTCACTTCAGACATATTCACGTCAGGTATAATAACGTGGAGGTGCACTCAACCAGGCCATTGTTCCAGGACATGTCTATTTGGAGCTTGATCAGAGCTCCTAATTGGAAACAGTTGAATGCTCCCAATAGAAAGAGATTACGCCCTTTCCAATCGCAGTGGGTGGATGTTCTCCACCCGAGGGTGGTTCCACCTCACCTGTCAACAGCATTATACCGATTTGAATCTGCACGTGCCACCTTGATGGGGCCAAGAGCTATCCCCCCCCTCTACGAAACCGCTTCGTAAACGGGTCCTCTTACTAGGCGGACCAGACCATCGACCCTTCGCTAGTGAGCATCAACCCTTCGAAACCAGCACCTGAGGCGAGCCAGCACGCTTACGTTCCACGGCAGCTGCTACTGACTCTACCGGCACTCAGGCCCAGCCCTCCAGGCAAACACCCACCTCCAGATCTCCTTCCAGCAGAAGGTTCTCCCCCAGCACAAGATGAATTAAGATTTGTACTAGTTTACATGCTCACATATAATAATTTACAAAACCTCAATACTTTGTTTTCTGAAGCTAAATCCGCCATTACAGTCTTTGTAAACCTAACATAACAACAGAGTTTTTTTCAGCGATATTATATGGAAAGTGAACATAGCGCTAAAAAAAGTATGAATAATTCTAACTATTTCAAACACCGTTAAGTTTGATGAAACCAAAATAAAATTATTTACAGCAAATAAGTCACCAGTAGAGTTTTTACTTAATTGCCTGTTAGCTAGAAGTTTGCATCATAGAGTCGAACGTTTAAAGCAAAATTGTTTGCAAGACTAAAATAAAGGACGCTGCTAGGTACCTCAGAGAAAATACACTGAAGAGCCAAAAAAACTGGTATAGGCGTGGGTATGCAAATAGCAGAGTTATGAAACCAATCGTAGTAACGCGATGCGGTTGGATTATAGATCGGTTACTGCTGCCACAATGGCAGGTTATCAAGTTTTAAGTGAGTTTGAACGTGGTATTATAGTCGGCGCACGAGAGATGGGACAGCATCTCCGAGGTAGCGATAACATTTGGATGTTCGCGTACGACCATTTCACGAGTGTACCGTAAATATCGGGAATCCTGTAAAACATCACATCTTCGACATCGCTGCGGCTGGAAAAAGATCTTGAAAGAACGGGACAAACGACGACTGACGAGAATCATGAAACGTGACAGACGTGCAACCCTTTCTCAAATTGGCGCAGATTGAATTTGTGGACTGCCCTGCAGGATTCATGGTGTGAATTTCCTCCTGAATACCTTCAGACATTAGTCGAGTCCATTCAACGTTGGCTTGCGGCACTTCTGCGGCCCTACACGATATAAGGCAGGTGTACCAATTTTTGTGTCTCTTCAGTGTAGGTGTGTTGGTAATGCTTAGTAAAAAAATTTTTTTATCCAAAATATTATTAAAATGAGTGCACACGAATGCGGTGCATTGTCCCTCGGTTAAGCTTTGTTTGCATCCGGTGGAGGAATATCGTGGAAGTAGAATTTTAGCAGGGTCAGAAAAGTTGGAAGTAACCGTGAATGGACTATTGTAAGAAAGTGCGAATGGTAAATTATTATCTCGCACATCCATGGTAGCATTCCTAGATTTGCTCACGAAAGATTTAAATGCGCAGGGAAATTTAAATATTTGGGTAGCAGAGATTCTCAACATTCCAATATTTGCAGCGTGATATGTGCTATTATTTCCACGTAATGTATGTAGTTTAGAAACTTCCATTGCAGTTTCGAAAGCTTGCTAAAATATTTTTTTTGCAGTGTACAAACAGTCTTGACCTGATGCCGTGATGGGAAACTCCCCTCGTTTGAAATTTCCGCAACCCAATTTGGAACCGAATGCGTTCACGTACCGGCTGCCAGAACAAACTGCAAGTTCATTTTCAGAAAGAAAAATAAAAGTTTTTCTTAGGGACTTTCCCTTCAAATACTGACTCATGGTAACTGAGGTCATGACAATAGATCACGGCAGTCCGAAGTAATAGCATAACTTTGAGATACGTCCATGGTTTCCGGGTGAGTTTAGTGGTGAGCTACGATTAAATAAGTGGAGGTACGTGAAGTTATACAATTCT
Organism: Clitarchus hookeri; assembly: GCA_002778355.1. Taxonomy (NCBI): domain Eukaryota; kingdom Metazoa; phylum Arthropoda; class Insecta; order Phasmatodea; family Phasmatidae; genus Clitarchus; species Clitarchus hookeri. The sequence goes on along the minus strand of NQII01000389.1, from coordinate 720,245 downwards.
ACTGGTGGCAGGCTGGACTTCTGGCATGTATACTCTGTCATCCCTTTTATAATTGGACCACTGTATGAGTAGATACTCCCTGTTCCACCAACACTTTAGCTAATTGTAAACATGAAGAAAAAAACGCGTGACCATATGACGTGAAACAATGTAGAGTATAAAACAAGTTGCACGCCATGGCAGCTGCCACTAAATAAACAATTGTTGCCCGAGTATGTAAAGAACTGATAAGTCTAGGCTGCTGCTAAATCAATTGGCGAAATTGAAATCTCTCTGTCAATAAGTAGCTGTTTTTACTCATTAAACCCTACAAAGGAGCATATCCCCACATATAATTTTGTTAGCTTGAAATAATGACATATAGATAGAGAAAAAATGTGTTTGACATATTGTTACATGACGCCTGAGGGGCGCATCTGAGTTCGTGAGGGATGGAAGTTTTAATAAAAATAAAAGAACTTAATTTTATTTTTTTAAATTTATTCACACAGCTATTATTAACAGCATTAAATTAACTATCTCTTTCTTGCGCTTTTTTATTTCTCAGTGAGCGCAATATTTAATGTCTATTTCGACTCTAATTAACATCCTTCTTAATGTCTCAATTATTTACTGTCAATTAACTCATACTCATCAATAACACACTTACAGTCTGTCTGTTGCTATCATCTGTAATGTCTTTCACTCAGGCATCTAGCCCAATAGTCCAGCCTGCTAGCCCGCACTCTTCACTGCTTGATACTCGCAGTTGCAGATTTCCCTTCCGCTGGTCACTTCCCTCGCCGCTCGTCGTCTATCGCTGAAACTCAGTCACTTATCCATTCGACAACAACAACTCAACTGCTGGCTCAGAGGCCCGTCTCACCATTTATACTCTGCTGACCTTGATCTGGAAAGTTCGACGCACCCCGAGTTATGCTAACAGAGTCTATGGCAGTAAACCACTAGAAAATTCCTCAGATAGACGCAGAAACTTAATACAGCCAAGGTAAGCTGTGTACGCCGCAAAATTATAATCGTGTCGGCTCGCTTTTGGTAATGGACACGTGGTTCTTGGTTAAGCGCATGCCTGTAATTCAAAAAATTCCATTGACTTGCCGCCACCACTATAATATATCTGCTGTCCTTCACGTACACTCGCTCGCACGGGATACGAAGCAACGAGCGTGTAACAATATTTATAGGAACTGCGACGATATTCGCTAAAAACTGTAATTGGGAAATTCTTTGGGAGAATACATTTTCTCTTGTCCAGTGTAGCTTGACGGCTTTATAACAACAAACATCCTAATCCGTGTCATGATTATTACTGTACAAAGAAGCTCTTCATGCGACTGTGATTGTTGCGCGCTTTGAAAGAAGAGTCCGTTTACGAGAGGACACTTTTATATGAGCAAAATATCTGTATATGATATTCACGGTAAAGTGAGCACTTTTGAAAGCCCTTTTATATGGAATAATAGTCAACAAATATATTTTATTGCAGCCTTAGGCGTTAACTTCTGAGTTCGGTGGAATCTACACACAGTGCTTATTACTTACATGGCAATATTTATTTAAAAAGTCAGTTAAAGGATAAAAAATGGCTGAAATAAAAAAGTAACCATTACCTCTCACTTTACCGTCAACGGTCAATATTATACCTAAGTATGTTAGTAAGATTACAAACACATCGTTTTCTCAAAAATAACATATTTTGTGAATTTTACGGAATTTCCATGAACTTTTTTTTTCTAAAATAAACTGTTATATGCTGTTTAACATTTGAAAAATAAATCGCTGCCCGTTACATGGTACTGTGCACACTGGTACATAGGCTCCTAGTTAAATTTTCCGCGAATAAAGTAAAATATAAGTCTTAGTACTGTAATGCGAGTGTCATTTTTAAACATATGGCAAATAAAGTTAGTGTTTTTTACTTTATACAAACAAAGACTATGAACTGGCATGAAATAAACGCATTTAGGTTCCAAATAATTTCACGATTTCACTTTACTGGCGCATTAATAAAGTATTTAAGACCCGGCTAATTGAAATTTTATATATGGTGGACGAGTAAAAAATTTCGAAAAAGTAGATCCCAAGCAGGTCTTTTAAAAGTGCTCAATTTATCGCGAACATCCTACGTCAAAAATTCAATTGATATAAAAAGTACCACTGCAAAAATAAATAATCATTCTTGCCAGGGATGTTGACCTATGTATATAAAAATACAAATGAACAACCTTTATTTACAGTAAAGCAGGGTTGGCACATAAACGAAAAATTCGAAAGTCCACGACCAGGTCCACGCAAGTTCACAAACTAAGCATTTTGTCGATGTTTCCCGTACTGCCGAGTGGTCTAGACGTGTTGTCTCTTCTACAAGTGTGTGATGATCCCTTTAAATATCAGAAGCCACTGTTACAGAGACGAAGAATACCTTCGTTTAGCGTTCGCGTCGAATGTCCCCGACACCTGGAGCAATATGAGTTGTGGAGTGGTTCCGTTCGCAGTCGTCCCGGACGGCATTTCCACATACTAACTGACCATTCACAAAAACGTTTCCGTTGACTAGCTGATATTTTCAACAGCGACATAGAACATTTCTCTCGTCCCCAATTATGAAAGCAGCTTAATAATCGATCTCGGGACTGTCCCGCGCCTGTTTTATTCGGGGGGGCTGCGTTATCCCGGGATACGCGAAACTTCGTAGGCGTGTATTATTCGCCGTACTTTCCGTCCCACGTGTGACGCACGCCTCCCCCCCCCTGCCGCTTTTCTCGCCGGGACCCAAATATTCGCTAAATTGAAAGTAAAGCCGCGGCGATCGCGCGATAATCCGCCGGCCAATTTTCGAGGATTATCGTCTAATTGGTGACTTGATTGGGTCCTTGTCGTCGGATCACAGCGCGGTCCAGCGGTTCTACCTCGCAGGGGGGG
>NQII01000389.1:706907-717284 GCA_002778355.1 Clitarchus hookeri | reverse complement strand
GGACATGTGAGGGGTGGTGCATGCGTCCGGGGGGTGAGAAGGTGGAAGGGAAAAGAGGAGGTGCGGTGGAGGGGTACACCGCGTATTGTGGCGCTCTCGGCCGAGTTATTGTGACATACTCTAGTGCGTTTACGTCAGCGCTGCCGCCGATGTGCCCCCACCCCCTCCCGACAGGCGCATGTGATGGGGGTGGACGCATCGAAAAATTATCACCTTGTCAGCAGCATGGGCACAAGGACGTCCGCAATGAAGAAACCAGCTTGTAACGATTTTCCGCCGAAATGACAATTATTGTGTTTTTGTTTCCAGTACTTTTAGTGAGTGCCTGGGAGCTTTGCCTACCTTTCCATGAGCGGGGAAAAGTCAACAAAAGCCTAAGAGAATGCACAAATATATTAAGTATTTTTTTGCAGAACAGGAATTTTGAAGAACCTATATCTCTCACGAAAGACAGTTCTATTTGCTGTTAGATATTTGTTATGTGACTGAGTTGAGTTGAACGATTTGGTCGGGTCTTAACAACGAGGTCTTGAGAGCAGATGATGAAATCTGGCAAAAATGGAGGAGCGCCGTAATGCAAGAGCGGGGGGAAACGGGACATCCCCGAGGAAACCAGCCGACCAGCGGCATCGTCCGGCACGATTTTATGTGACTGTGTATGTGTTTACAGAAGTGTAGTGTACTTCAGATGTTTTTTTATATTGTAAAAAAATGTAAGGAAATAAAACATAATAATTGTCGGTAAAAATCCCGTTTAGTTATTTGACTAATTTGATAGTTAAAAGTTGGAAGTTAGAGTAGGTAAGTAGAGCTTAACGTCTCGTCGACAGCGAGGTCACTAGAGACGGGACAAGTTGCTCAGAGAAGCAGGCGTGTGGGAAGAAATCGTCCTTGACCACCCTAGCATTCACCTGGAGTGGTTTCAGGAAAGCACGGCAAACCAAACCTGGATGGCCGGACTGGGACTCGAACCAAAGTCGTCCCGATTGCGAATCCAAAAGTTTACCACTGTGCCAACTCGCCCAGTTGGTAGTTCCAAGTCCCCGCCTTTGATAATAGCGTAATTGGTAACTGTCAAAAACCTGTGTATATAAAAACGATCCACAGTCCATAATCATCGAGTAAAGATATACACACTAGAGCGGCCATGGGATAAGGAAAAAATCTGACCAGTTTTTATGTTAGTTCTTGGGATGATTCACAGGAGCGTTGGTGTTCTCGACTGGGAGTTAGCAGGCAGCAGACGACGCAGCAGTCGAAATGCGTCGCCACCCGTGAGGTGTTGCCAGTTCCGCAGCCGGAAAAAGTAGGTCATCACCCTGGCCTCGGCTCACCCACGTGTTTGTTCACGAGTCTACCACACGCGAGTCATCAGCTTTAGTTGCAGCTGTAAATACTCAACTCATGGTTTAGTAGTGGCAACCATGGCATGTGTTTCGTTTCTGTCCTAGAATTCTGTATATGTTGAAATTTGCAGCGATATCAACCACTATTTGGTTTATTTACCTCTGCGAAAATGAATTATCATAAATATATAACGGTCATTGTTTTTAATTCTAATGTATTATTTTACTATAGCTTAGATGTTCATGATAAGATACGAGTACTGCTAGCACTTACAATTACAAATTTGATATTAATTATGAATGATGTCGTACATAATAGTAGCGTATTCATTCCGTTTGCATGTGAAACGAAATTGAGAGTAAATGATTGTTCAATAGACGAGAAACATGTGTTAGACGCAAGAAGGTCTACAATGTAACTAAGTGTATACAGTTTGGGGTTGTGATCTACTACAAAGGTGACTATTCGTACAAATAATCAGTACGTTAAATATGTCGATTCAAGTGTCATTAAGGCTTTGTCCGAACCTCGGAATGCTCTTATGTATATAAGCGTACTCCACTCGGCTCGATACTTGAGACATTCCGACAGGTAAACTTATTTTCATCCGTTACAGCAACTTGCCAACTGATAATATTTGGAACAAGCATATTGACGGCAAACAAATAATGAATCTGCGCTGGATCGTAGGTGCATATATCTAAAATTATGAACCCATTAGGAGCTGTAACTGAAAAGTGCATGAAAATGAAAGTGTTGCTACTTATAAATCACAGACATTAAGAAAAAAAAAAGGAATGAATAAGTTTTTGACGCAGTTAACGCAGTTATCTATAATTTATTATTACAACTTAAAGACAAGATGAAAATGTTATTGTAACACTAATAATGGAATTAAAAAAATTAATTTTCTAATTTTGATATAACTTTTACACTCATCCATGCCTTGCCTTGTAAAAAATTGGCAGTGTTCTCACTGCCCTGCATATTATTTTTAAATTCATTGCCACTCTAGGTTTATAACAAATCACGAAAAAAAACTGGTTATGCTTATCTTGGCTCGTCTAGATCATCAAAGGTTAAAGAGTATGCATTGTTAAGAACTTTTCTCAGTGGCCTTTTTCGAAAGTTAATGCTTCCATTCCACTATTGAGAAAAATAAATAGGAATAACAATTATGAACTACATATAAATCGCTTTTCAAAATAGTAGCCTATGGGCTGCAAGGGCGTGAGACGTACACATATTCGTTTCCCTTTGTAGTTGCGTATGTCATTTCCCGAGACACGTAAAACATTTACGTACTTGGACGAATGCTAACGCTGTATAAGTGTGCATCTTGTTAAGCAGAAAACCTTATGCATACTACGGGAAAAGGACATTGATAATAACGTATAAGGCTCAAATCTAACGTATATTTTTTTTAAAGCGACAATATAAATATCTTCTCTGTAAGATCCACGTTAACAATAATAATGTGCATTAGTGGTTATTGTCTGAAAAGCTGGTAGCTATGTGTGTTTACAGTTACACGAGCGTAACACAGTGCACCTTTTTATATTCTACACTGAAACATCGAACACACAACAGTGCGAAAAGCGTTGATACTGAAGTTATTATCAGCAATGTTAACACTAACGAACGCATGAAAACTATGCATAACAAAGACAGTCGCAAAACTCTTCTTCAGACTACATTACAAAATATAACTATTTCTACACTAAACATCAGTTGAATGCAGTGACTCGGTGCCAATTGCTAATAGTAAAGCTAAGTTTACAGTAAAAAGTATGCATTAATATATGCAATAAGAGTTTATCTTACATACTTAAACACTTTTTTTGTATTTGAAGTTTTCAATACTGTTTTAATTCTTAATTTTAGCCAATGGAAACAGGTGGCAAGCCTGTTATATTTACCTTTGTTCCTTACGTAACTTTGTATATCACAACCATATTTAAGTAGATCATACTTCAAAGCCGAGATTTTATATCAGAGAAGCTTATTTCTGTGAACAAATAACGTTAACTTGTGCGCGCACGCGACTTTTAAATATTGTCGATACGTACATTAATGTAAATAACCGTTCCCCGCCAACAACACCGTCTGCTCTGTTCTGAGTGGGCATCGCCTCACAAGTTTGACTTGAGATATAAAACTTAACTATTTCTTTCAATGCTTCAGGAAATCCCAACAACGCACATGACCAGCTAAGGTTCATTGGAAACCAATACATGAGGTAACACACTTTCGTTTCTTCTGCACACGTCTTAACGCATAATTTAACGCTTACATTTTGTATTGTAAACCCAGTTTTACTTCAGATTTCGCAGTTTACGCTAAATTAATTTGCGCAAGTGTTTTTAAACGCACTCGAATAAAATAGTTTATCTTTTCATTGTGTGCAGTAGTTACCAAGAAGAACAGAAATTATTTTTAAATATCCTCACTGTATCAGAAGTGTTTAATGTATTCTGGAATGTTTGTCGTTTCCTAGCCAAGAAATGGATAGTGATAACAATTTACGAACAATATCAAACAATTTGAATTATTTGTGACAGTGGGGCATCCTTGTGTGATAACTTTGAGGCATATTTTCAAAATTATAATTTACTTTTCCCTAAACTAATAAGGTTCTCTGTGCCCCATATTTTGTTGAATGAATAAATACTTTTTTCGTTTACGACCACTCATTTTTTTGCACTATTATACTATACGGAACGAAATATATTTTTTAACATATAAGATCATCTTCATAACGATGAGTTTTAATTCATACAGTAAATTTAGTTTCGATTCGTATATCGTGGGTATTTTTTCCTCTTTACTATAATCCCCTATCTCTTAACAGTGTTAATTTTAATTTGTTAGTAAGATACTAGCAGTATGTAGTGAGTCATATTTTCAAAACATATATTTCTTAGATATTTAAAAAGGGTTTTATGAAGTTCCCTGTGCCTAAATTCTACGAAAGGCGTGAGTCGTTTAAGCTGGCACTTCATGATACCCAGTTTCTGCTACCTTCTGTTATTCCCATGGGCACAACAGAAGGCATAAAAGTTTCTATAGCGGAAGAGAATAAAGAACGCATCAGTTCATACCCACACGTCACCTCAAGTGCCAACAGAAAATTGAAAATGGCAGGCAAAACAACTCGCAAGGGGGCAGCGGTACAAAAGCAACCAAGTGTTATACGTAGGCGCATTGTGGTGCATCCAAAAGTACGAAGATTGTTTCTTTCCCCTGAAGACTGTATTTATTTAGGATGTCTAAGTATGAGTACTCTTAATGCATGGAACATGATATGAGTCACAGCACAGCTTTTGTATGGAAAACAAGGTACTGTATTCACAGGTATGTACTGCGGATATTTACGGCACTCATTAAAATATTAGAAAAATATTAAACAGGAGTGTAGCCAGGATTGTACTTTGGGTTTGACAGGTGGGTGGAGATATCATATTTCTTTTTTTGGATAATATTCAAAAGCTGTAACACTAAAAATTTATAGTTAAAATATTATTTATAATCAATGTGCTAATAAACAGACACGGAACTACAAAATGCTATACACTTCCTTAATGTTCAAGGATGATCACGTATTTCTTATATTAAAATGAAATAAAAGTTGTCATTTTGTTTTAAAATTTTATATTTCAATATTTTAATTTCGGTGGGGGAGGATTTGTTCCGATATCATTCCCCCTCCCCTCCCGGTTTCGCCACTGTATTTACATATGTATCTTTAATGAGCATAACAATCAATCGTGTTATTTTCCGTAATTAAACAATCTTTTGTGGTTAGAAGGCCACGTAAAGGCAAAATTATCACAATATTAAACTTTAGGTTTTTATGTGTGAGACTTAACATGATTCATGTTACACAGCTCAAATTATCTACTTTGGAAACCAATCTATTTGATTAGCAAACAACCACAGCTCGTCGATTGCACTGTGCTGTTACTAACGTATTATTACTTTTAGACAAAGTGATTCTGGAATTAGAAATTTTCTAACAATAACATCCTTCTAATATTATAAATGCAAATGTCTGTGTGTGTGTGTGTTTGTTACCACTCAGTTCCATAACGGCAACACGGATTTTGATGAAATTTGGTATGTACGTACTTTTGATCCTGGAATAGGAAATAGGATACTTTTTATCCCGGTTATTTGTACGGGTCCTGTAAGATAAAAACCAAACGTATTTCTACAACAGCTGGAACGTGACCGAAATATTGTTTTCCTCTGGTGTCAAAGTTTATCAGGCCACCCAATGACCTCTGAAACGGCTTAACGACTGCTATCAATCGACAACAACCGGGACCGAATATTTAACGTGCCCTCCGAAGCCCGGACGCGCTCAGATGTAATGCCACTAAACGGTCACCCATCCAAATGTGTGCCACTGGGAACGTTGCTTAACTTTGGTGATCGATTTAGATCCCTCAGCCAAACGCATAAAGTAGCATCTAGGTACACTTTTTCTAAAGCTACAACTTGATGAAACTCGCGTTTTCATTTTCATACATCGACGCTGGAAAGCGGTAATGTGGCAACTACGCGAAAGTGGCACAGATACACTCCAAAAACAATACCTTTTTTCTTGGCTATCGGGTAAAAAATATTACTTTCCTTTTGGGTTGCCATAATCAGTTAAAAACCTTGGCCAACATGGTATAATTTTATAATTCGGTTTTAACATAAATAAATTGACTTTTCCCAATTGATTTATTAGTGTATCACCGTAAAACTCTATTGTACCCGGGCGAAGCCGTGCCGGTTCACCGGTAAGTTATAAGGAACTATAATTTATAGCATTAATAATTTAATTTCACGACGGAGATTTGAACTCTACAGCCTAATATTTAATGGCACATACACGCGCACCGACCCACTGAGCTACACACACAGCCTACAGAGTGACCGTGTAATAATGTATATACAGTACACAAATCCACAGTTATCGCGTATTTTTTAAAGTTGTGTATATTGTTTTATGATGACCGTGTGAGTACTTTGCAACGTTTTCCATTACTTACGCGTACATTAAGTTTCATTTTGTACATACGTACGTTTTACAGAACGCGTAATCTTTTCGTAAACGGAAATATACGATTTAAAGGTAATTACTCGGATGTCCGCCATCTTGTTTGTCCAATCTTCGTGGGTATAGCAGAAATTCAGAACACATTTTACTGTTGCGGAGTTTGGTCTGGGAGCGACAGAGATAGAGTATGACTGAGAGAGAGGGTAGATGCCGTCTTCCCCACGCAGCCGCCACGAAAATGGACTAGCGCTACATGGTGTTCGTACCAAGAACTACAGATTCTTACCAGCTGGAGTGGTCAGAAACTTTGACCAGGGGAAGTCCACTCTAGGTATATCGTTACTCAATGCCATAACCTACCTGTCATTCGTATCCGAAATATCGCGATCCGACGTACCGCGTTTGAAGCCTTGACATAAAGATCGCTCAACTTCAGAGGTCATAAATCGGTAATTATATTGAAAGTAATTGATTACAAAGGCAATTGCCCTCAATTATAGTAAAAACAAAATTCGTGGGTGACACAATCGCAGATCATAACCCTTGATATACCGAATGTAATCCGGGCATACAGTGCATTTATCACACTACATATTTACCACCACAATTCGCAGTACCACGAGAGTATCCTCAAAGGAGGTATTCTCTTTGGATGATAACAAAGTAAATACCTGAAGTTTGATACAATTGAACAATCTCGTTTCTTGTGATGCGCAAATTGTAAATAAATAAACCTTCTGAGATCGTTGCATGATTGTAACCCGATTCCGGCAGTTTCCCAAAAGAGACAGAGATCGATCTTGAAATAAAGCCCGCAGCCTGTGCGTATAATACGACAAACTGCCCTGCACTTCACGAAACAGTGTTTTCTCCCTCCGTCTTGGCCGAAACTACGACTACGGAGGGAAACATTTGTTCGATTGGTTGCTGTCGTGCTCGCCCACGATCCTTCGTTTTACTGCAGCGAAATCGATGGATAACAGGATTAATTCCAGCGGATTTTCGTTGTCCCTCGTGACTCTAACCCAGTGTAGCACTTTCTCAACAAGGACCATTTTTATGCCTGTTACGCGTATGCTGTTCGACCTTAATAATTGACCTCTAGTCAGCCAGTATTAACAATATATCTTTCTTACAAGAAGGAGAGGTGATTACGGTTTGTACTACTAATATATCACTGGTTTTAGTGACGAAATGCTTGATCGGGTAAGATATAAAGGTGTATGAATACTTCCCAAAGAGTTTATCAAATTATTAAGGACAGTGTCACCTTTTATTGTCCGTCGACATGGTCCTCCTAGATTTATTAACTAATTGTTATGAGATTTTATACAATGCTAGCGGTCATATGGTAAGTTCCTGATATTTTATTTTAAGCTCTGTTACATACGTTGTTTGAACTGTGTGTTAAATTAAAGAAGGTTTTGCAGCGAATTAAGCAAAACAGTTTCTCAGTAAAAATGATTTATGAACAGAAACTTGTAGTCCAACTTACTTCCGAAGGTTAGGTGCAGCTTCTTCTTCTTCCGCATATCGCCATAGTACTAGAGGATAATGGAATGGCATTCAATTAATTGCTTCTTTATAATGAGGCCAACAGGACCATTTCACAATACCTATACTGTCACAGAGAAACGCATTTGTGTTTATGTCAGTAGTGGTCTTGAAAATGCCTCGCATGTTATTCCGTTATCACGTTAGTTTGATAAATTCATTGACAAAACACCTTGCAGTATATTAAACTTGGAGAGCATTTTGTCTGTGGAGTACAGATCGAAGGTTTCTATAGAAGTGAAGATAACGAGAAGTTAATTCAGTACATTTTGTACTGTAAAGAACTTTAGAGCCTCTCTACAAAAAAACTTTATAGGAAATAAATTGCCTCTCTGTGAAACGACAGCTGCACAAGGTACCTGAAAATGTAATAACTAAAATTTTAGGTGACCACGTAAATAAACTGTGTAATTAATCTTTTAAAATAAATGTTGATAAATTAATTCTGAATTTAAAACTTTGCAATATGTGGTCTTTGTCACGTGAGTATACAGAAAATAACTTCACGTGTAGACTTCACTAGTGACAGCTGACCCCGGCAAAATGCACGCTGTATAATATTATACTGGTGTTCAGAGCATCTCTGTGTGGGACTTCGTACAGCTTACGTAGCACATATGCAGGCCCCCGCCTTATTTGAAATCCTGCACGTATATGGTGGCTGTTTTATAAATATTTTATAAAAATACTTGGTTACTCTTTGTGACTACTATTGCATTCAACCTGACCAGACGATATTACCTCATTGCCTATTCACTGTTTTTCCACACTTTTTTAATCAAAGTTTCGAAAAATCACCCCATATATGACGTGTTTGGTTGTTTCCTAAATGTGCCATGTATTGAGAGTGTTTTACACTGGTGATAACACTAAATTGCCTTGTGTTTGGTTAAATTGAACTTTTACTAACATTTTATCTATACATTATAATAGTTCAGTTATAATTAATATATACAGAAACAGAAAAAAAAATAGATTGGACTGATAATATCTCGTGCCGACCTCCTGTGGCGCAGTCGGTTGATGCGCCACCGGTCTAAGGCACGTGAGGTTCTGGACTCGAATCCCAGGTAAAACCTTGGCTTTATACTAACTTAGGCTTTAAGTTAGTTTGTAAACCGTTCCCTGATAAGCCTTCAGTCATAACACCGGAGGACGTTAATAACACCTTTTCAAACCAAAAAAGTTAATGCCTAGTAAGAAATAGTTCTTATACAAAATATTATTACACTGAGTGCGCACGAAGGTGGGGCGGGGCGTTGTCCTTTTGGTGNAGACTTTTCCAACCAAAAAAGTTAATGCCTAATAAGAAATAGTTCTTATACAAAATATTATTACACTGAGTGCGCACGAAGGTGGGGCGGGGCGTTGTCCTTTTGGTGTAATTTTCTAGACTTAGTTAAGCTTTGTTGGCTAGAGGTGGAAAAATATCCTGTAATTATAACTTTATCATACCTTCAGAAAATTTGGAAGTAACCGTGAATGGACTATATCATACGATACGTGTTCGTTTAATTTTCTTGTGCTAATTAAATAAAATATCATGGATGATACGTTATGCNACATAAAATAGCATGGATGATACGTTATGCGATGTTTGAATGAGGCTTGCAATGGGTATAACTGATAGCTTAAACAATTATAGACATACGCTATTGCAATGGCGTAATGTCCATAATTGTTCGAACTATCGATACGTTATGTGTTGTACGCGTATAAAACATCACATTAAAAAATTTGTGATAACGGTCAGTGTGGATTATAGTAAATGACGTATTTTAAGCGCCTGTAGTCAATTTTTAGGTCGCTAGTAAAGTTACACNCGGTCAGTGTGGATTATAGTAAATGACGTATTTTAAGCGCCTGTAGTCAATTTTTAGGTCGCTAGTAAAGTTACACTGACGGTTGTGGAAATCAGCGTTCAAGTTTTCAAATTCAGGTGGATACGACTATTAAAAATCATCGTGATATTACGAAATAATACATATTTTACAGTATTAGTATTTAAATTGTATTATTTTAATGTACACGTTTTTTTCCAAACTGAGGCATTGTTCAATAAAGTCAGTTTCTTTTTCTTTTACACCAGGAGTGTTGTTGCCTTTGGAGAAATTATACTACACTCTTAGAACTACCTAATCATCCAAAAAAATCATTCCTAGTTTTTTTTTTTAATAAATACGATAATATCAACTTAACATCTAAAGTCCTACAAATTTCGAAATTTCATTTAACACAATGTTTGGTTTCAGGACGTGAGTTTCTTCAGGTCACAAAGGTTACGTGTTTCAAATTCTTTGAAATCCAATAATTGGTTCATCTGCGGTAGAGGTTTAACTTCTATCTACTTGATTTCAAATTTCATCTCAAAAAATACATTTAATATATGGTGGGGACCGCGTCACGGTTTTCAAAGAAATATATTT
>NQII01000389.1:690778-706728 GCA_002778355.1 Clitarchus hookeri | reverse complement strand
AGTCGGAAGGTGGATTTTGAAAGAAGAGCACAAATAAACTTAATTTTTATTAGTAGACAACAATATGCTGAAGTCATAAACAGCGTGTTGTTATTATCACGACAGACTATCTTGAAAAAAGTTTTTAAACCACAATAAAACCTACAGCACTACGTTAAATAGTGCCAGAAGCTTAAATCGTAATAAGCGCGTACTTCATGTTCTTCAAAAATAACTGACAGGCACGTATGTGTCCGTATACAGAAATCATTTTAGTACTGTATGACAAAATTTCACATACAAAAATATATAACCTTTTTAACTGTACCCTCGACATATTAAGAAACTAGTGCAATTTATAGTCAGCGTGCCACTTCTAGGTAGATGGACTCCATAATGCACCAGACAGTCCTTCCGCCTAGACGTTGTGCGTGGACTATACTTTGTATAGTAGCCACTCACAAGCCAATGCTAGTTAGCCTTTTCATTCCCGTTGTCGACAATTGTCTACTTGTTGCACAGGAAGCTTATATTTGACCGGTGTTGTACTCTGCGAGGCTCAGTGCCCAATGGTCTTTACTGTGGGTAACCGATTCCTGGAGCATGCTACTGCTCCACGTTATGATTGGTTCATACACTCATCACCGAACACAAGTATTACAGGTTATTGGTTTGTGATAACGAAACAAGTTCTTTGCCAGCATAAGCACAGCACGCATCAGAAATGTCCTATCTGCAACACCAGAAACAATAAATTATGTGGTAATGAAAGTGTTAAGGAATACCTAAACTTCACTGTCAATATTTTTGGCATTACATTTGAAAGGTTTTTAACTCTCGCCGAGTTAAGTGGCAGAGTGACTAATACAGAGGTTACACACCAGCCTTAAGAAGACTCGAACTCGGTACTCCTCGCGTTGTAAGCCAACGCGTTACCAACGGCACCACGGAGGCCGGCATTTTTCACAAGAATGACCTGTAATAAGAAATGCATTTTAATAAGCACAATTTATATCCAGATTACACCAAATTTGTACCAAAATTTGTGTTCTGAATGACTCACCTTGAAAATAGGAGTGTATTTGGCATAACACATTTCTCTCAGTAAACATTCACCGAGATTTAACAAGTTTTTGTTTCATGGCCAATTTTCCAAAGTACCCCTACACTGAAGAATAATAAAATTTAGGTTAAACTTCCCGATTTAAGAAGGCGAATATGTCAATAAAAAATATTTACTTATCTCAACATGATCGGCGAAGTCTGGGAACTAAAATCGCGGTTTTACAGCACATATTTCCCTAATGCCATCCTCAGAGGTTGCTCGAAATAAAATTGGCAACTATGTTATTCTGTAATTTTTTAAACTATGCGATGTATATGTGGCTTTTCAAATGCACTTAAGCGCACGCGTGCACAAAGTACAACTTTATTTTCACTGTATGTGGAATCTGAAAGCTCGCCCCCCACCAAGGCGAACCGGGTTCAATCCCCGACCGGGTCACAGGATTTTTGCAAGTGGTAATCGAGCCAGTCGGTGGGTTTTCTCGGGGATCTCCCGTTCCCCCCGCCCTTTTATTCCGACGCCCCTCCATACTCACCTCAATCACCCTCATCGACTCTCAAGAGCTCGCTTTTAAGAGCTGCCCGGGACTCACGCTAAGACGTAAGGTATCTGCGTGGAATCATCCTACAGCCAGCCAATCGCGGCATACGTAGCTGCGAGGCTCACTGCCAGGCTTGCACGTCACGGCAGTAGCCGTGTTCAGTATGCGAGTGTTTTCCGTGGCGGTCGGGTGTGTCTTCGTGCACGCTGGGGCGTGGCCCATTCAACGGTGAACCTACGTTGCAGCGCGGGTGACGGCAGCTGATGGGTCCGTCGCTGCGCAGAGGTAAGGGGGTATTTTCAATCGGCAGCGTCGTACAAGCGGGCTACACGGCTTGTTTTTTCCGTGGCAATGAGTCGGAATATTACGTGTAGCAACAAATGTGGGGACTGGGAAACAAGACACCGCCTCAGTAGTGCCGTAGTTTGAAAGTACACATTTTATCCAGACACTATTATATTTTCGTAAAAAAAAAAAAATCTTACAAATGTGTTACCTGGTGTCTTATAAAATGCTAGTCCTAATTGTGCAATGTGAGTAGGGACTTCTAGAACTGCTTGGGTTGTTATTTTCCGTGCCCGTGACATGAAAACTACTATTATTCGTTAAAGAAACGTGCTTCCCAGCCAACGGAAACGAAGGTGGGCGAACTCGCGTATGACACATGACGTCACGACCCGTTTCGGTAACCGTTTAAACCATGGTAGTTCTTATTTAATAACAACATTTTTTTACATGTATTTCCAATATTAATATCTAGTAAGTACAATACTATACAACAGATTTTCTAAAACACTTAATAAGAGTTATGGAAAGTTTTCGCAGATATGCAATCTCTGAGAAAATATAATCAAGAAAAGAACTTTAACTGCTTCATATATTCCAATGGGGTTTCTTTTTTGATTAGCCCAATAAACATATTTTAACTAACGAAATCACTACATACATCAATAGTTAATACAGATTTCAGTTTAAACACTGCGAACTTTTTGTAAAATAAAAAAGGGATATAAACTACAGATGTAAAGTATACGGAATAGTTATTGCTTTGAAATTAACAAATGTCAACAACCTTGTAAGATTGATATTTATTTAATTCAATGAAATCCACTACATTTATTTCAGCAAAATATTTTGATACATGAGTTTTTAAGAAGATAAAATTCTGTCAAAGTTATGCATTTATATTTTTTGTTGATTTTATAAGGATTAGCACAATACTCTTTTATACATTTTAAAACNCTGTCAAAGTTATGCATTTATATTTTTTGTTGATTTTATAAGGATTAGCACAATACTCTTTTATACATTTTAAAACCGTAATTTTATCACATGTAACTGATTATTTTAATATATTAAGTAGTTCGTATTCTATTATTGATTTCATGTTTCTGGAATTCGCGCAACGTGAGACATTTCTATAACCCTCAATCAGAAGAAAATATGTATGTTGCCCGTAGTCAAAGTGCTACCACCTTCGAACTACCCTGTTTTTTTCAAGTGTATCTCGAGTGCCATTTGGTTGACTTTGAAACACATTCATGTATATCAACCTATGTTTGAATCGTGTTTTGTCCTGAGTTTAGGTGCCAGACTCTCACTCGGAAGGTCGTTAGTTATGTATACAGTTTACAAACATTGAGGGGTGGTAGAGCTCACTAAAACAAACAATTATTGTATAGGAATATATGGGCGGAAGTGACGCGTTGAGGCACAAACACAAAAATAACACATGAATGCAACACAGCGTTTATTTAAAACGTCACCGCTAAATGCCTTTTTACAGCAATGTTTATAATAATTGCTCAAAATTGCTACCACCGACAGTAATGCAAGCTTGGTAGCGTCGGTGGAGTGATTGGCGAACAGATTCAAATACGCCGGGTATTTCACGCACGCGTGCAGCCGCACAGGATAGTCGAGCGACGAGGTCTTCAATGGAATCAACTGGAGTCTCGTAAATGAGGGCTTTCAAATGCCCCCATAGAAAAACATCGAGACTCGATAAATCTGGCGATCGTGGTGGCCGTTAATGTGTTATGTTTTTGTATTTGTGCCTCAACGCGTCACTTCCGCCCATATATTCCTATACAATAATTGTTTGTTTTAGTGAGCTCTACCACCCCTCAATGTTTGTCCCATGATTTTAGAATCATCCTGTATATCGGCTGGCTGTGCAAATAACGGGTTCTCTATGTGCGTTCCATCTCCATTACATATCAATGAAGGTACGGATTTTTAATGCGAACGTTCCTTATTCCCCTTCCAATATATTAATACCCGGATTTTACCCCCGTCAATGAAAATAAAATTAAGGATTTTTTTTTTAAAAAAGGTTAACCAGAAAAATCTATCGAATTTTTGTATGTGGCACTTAAAAAAAAATGCTTTCCTTGACACTGAACATCTAATTTTGTGTCCTTTCCTGATATCGCCGACTCTGAATGATACAGAGTGGTGTTGATGACACTCGTGTAATTTAGGCTACAGCTCCATTTTGCCCTTCATCAGACTACACGATATTTGAAGTTACTGGCCACTGTTATTAACGAATTATGTTTGTTTGCAAGTCAGAATTGGCGGAGGAAAGAGGCAATTATTGTCGCTGTGAGGAAAAGTGACCAGTAATTGGGGAACGAAACTGATATTCGCATTTTAAAAATGCCTCTCTTATTTTAAATTGTCACTTTTATCATGTTGAAAATTTTATGCAACTGTGTTTAGTTAAATGTCAATATTTAACGGCATTTACTTATTTCCACTTAATAATTTTCTGTNAATTTTATGCAATTGTGTTTACTTAAATGTCAATATTTAACGGCATTTACTTATTTCCACTTAATAATTTTCTGTTTGTAAGGTCTGGAATATTAACACAGGACGGAAAATTTTAGACCTAAAAACTGAGACATGCCCATGTAAAAAACAGNGAATGATACAGAGTGGTGTTGATGACACTCGTGTAATTTAGGCTACAGCTCCATTTTGCCCTTCATCAGACTACACAATATTTGAAGTTACTGGCCACTGTTATTAACGAATTAAGTTTGTTTGCAAGTCAGAATTGGCGGAGGAAAGAGGCAATTATTGTCGCTGTGAGGAAAAGTGACCAGTAATTGGGGAACGAAACTGATATTCGCATTTTAAAAATGCCTCTCTTATTTTAAATTGTCACTTTTATCATGTTGAAAATTTTATGCAACTGTGTTTAGTTAAATGTCAATATTTAACGGCATTTACTTATTTCCACTTAATAATTTTCTGTNTTGTCACTTTTATCATGTTGAAAATTTTATGCAACTGTGTTTAGTTAAATGTCAATATTTAACGGCATTTACTTATTTCCACTTAATAATTTTCTGTGTGTAAGGTCTGGAATATTAACACAGGACGGAAAATTTTAGACCTAAAAACTGAGACATGCCCATGTAAAAAACAGNGTGTAAGGTCTGGAATATTAACACAGGACGGAAAATTTTAGACCTAAAAACTGAGACATGCCCATGTAAAAAACAGACTTAATATTTATTATTTCTCTTATTTTCAGGTGTACCCTCCGAAATCCATGACCTCTTCCGTGAAATTATCTGACAGTATGTCTCAAGACAAAATATGCACGATTACTATGCTCCAAGAGCTTTAAAGTCTTTACCTTGTAGCGGATCACATCAAAATCGTTGTCACTTTCATTAATTTAATCATTCNATTACTATGCTCCAAGAGCTTTAAAGTCTTTACCTTGTAGCGGATCACATCAAAATCGTTGTCACTTTCATTAATTTAATCATTCATCCTGTCCTTTGACATGCAAGGAACTTCAGAGTTCGCAAAACGTCGCTATCACGCATGTTTGTCTAGGCATAAGCATACTTCCCCGAGGTCGGTCCAGCTGTTTAGGCCGTATATTGTAGCCCACACATCCAGGAGATTGGCAATTACGTTTTCTCATTGAAACATACTAGAGTTATTAAGACTTTAGTTTTTTTTTAGCATACATTCCAAAGAAACGTAGGCCATTAAGATCTCTTTCCTGTCTACGGCATGTGTGTGTCTAGTGCGTTCGCTAAAAAGTTTTGAACCCGTTAACCGAATTTCGGTCCACATATAGCACTTAATACAGACGTCATACTTTTATCGTTTTCGACCACGCTGTGTGTTTATTATTAAAATGGCGGACTTTAAAAAAATTTGAGGCGTCAGTTTGTATCTCGGGAACTTTTTAAACAATTACTTATACCAAAATTCGTATTTTGGCAGTTCATCAATTAAATATTTAATTTATAGTGTTATGTTGGTTTTTGTTGCCCTGCCATTTCTAAATTATTTTCTTTATGTACGTCTGGAATGTTAACACAATACGGAAAAGTTTAAAGCTAAAAGGTAATACATCATACAGCTGCTCTGCTTCTGCTTGAAAAGATAGTACGCACACTGGAAGTTCTTAGATAATTATATTCCTGTTTATGTAAAACAACAGTTTAATTTACTTGAAATATTTTAGCTAATGATAATTGGCGTGTAGTATTTCGGTGTCATTTCTTGGTCTATGCTGTTTGTGAATATGCAATAAGGCAAAGTGAAACATTTATTAACTTTCATTAAAAAATAAAGAATCTACCTTTAAAGAATACCGGCATTATCCTGTACCAATAATTTGACTTGATTTCATGCTAACTCTTTCCATTAAATAAATTATTTGAAAACTAGGACAGTGTAGATGTATAAATTCAAGATACGCCGAGAAAAAATATGTTTGCATGAACCATTTAGACTGTTAAAATATGGAAAATCAACTGGAGTGTTGTAGTTACCATCTTAATATTGTTAGTGCAGATAGTAACACCAACATAATTGTTTGTTGTGTTCCTGCCTGTGACTGTATTTGCGACTGTACATATGGCTGCTACAGCAGAGCACTGCGTTCCTGCCACAAAAAAGATAGCACAGTACCACCAACAGTACAACTTCAACAATATGTGGATTTTCCCGACAACAATCACAATTACAATAACCTAACAGAACGTTATGTTGCTAAATCTGAACAGCTCTGTAATCGGTTTTGAGAATAGCAGTAACAAAATATTGTGTTATGTTATTAAAATCCTGGGAAAAATCTAAATATTGTTTAAGTTGTTCTGTTGAAGGTACTATATATTTCGTAGTAGGAACTCAGAACTCTGCTGTAGCAACAATATGTATCTACAGTAGCGAATACAATCGCAGGCAGGAAAACAACTAACATTCCTGTTGGTATTACTATCTATGTTAAGAAAATTTGCATGGGAACTACAACCATATTTTTTTCTCTGTTTAATTTCCAGGGTAACTTCAAAGAAACAAACCGTGCGGAAACGCAAGTGTTCTCAAAAACAAATATGCTGTTTTGAGGCTATGCAAGTGATGTCGGAAACGCATTTTTATATGTTTAGGTCTACTGAAACTGCTTCAGTTTGCAAAAAGTACGTAATTGCTCGGGCTGCGGTTCTAAAAATCACCGTGAGCTGAAACACCACGTACGAAACTCTGAAGGCTCCATATAGTTGTATTCTGCTACAGCATTTTAATTTTCAATAGTTCAATCGAAGAAATTTAAATCGAATTAGTTAGAAATGTTAAAATTCCCTGGTTACAATATCGTATTATTGGAGTTTCCTTCAGCATTCGTAAAGGAACTATGAGTAACCAGCACATCCTTACACAACAGCCGACGTGCCAGTAGTAGCCAATCACAAGCTCAGACGTCACTGCATACATAACTTCACGGACACTTAGCTATACACCAATGCGTTGAGAAGCGGTGCTACACTGACTGCTGTTACGTTTATATTTGTCACGCGGTTGAAACGAGCATTGTGAAACCCTCCCGTAACGAAGGAAATAAATATTTCACTATCAAGATTTGAGAATCTTAGAAGGAACGGACAATCGAACCAAAGCCATGTGTTTTTAAGACAGCTGTCTTAATCTGCGTTGTCAGTGAAAAGGACACCGTGAGTTCAAGGAATTACCTCACAGCAGGGTGCATCCGCGTTTCAATACAATTCCTGCCATGTGTACGAGCAAGTGTTGCTGTCTTGCCGCCCCTCCTTTCGCCAGGCTTTCCTTCCAGTCCTAGCATCTGCAGTGATGATGTTAACCGGTCTCTCGCTAGCGGCAATTTCCCTGAAGTTGTATTCCATTCCGCATTCAAAGAGGAATGGCGAAGTGGTTCCTTTGAAACTGCCTTTCTCACTGCCTCGCCGATTATCCCGCAGTGCATAAAAGACGGAATGATCACCAAAGCGAAACATCCACACTATCAGTGCAGCCAGCGCGCGTTTTCAATATTCCTATTTAGTGGTTGAGCGCCAAGCCAGCGAGGGAGAGCTTTCGCTACTCCGGCACTAATTACCTTTAATGGCAGCAGCGATTTGTGACGCGAAATTTCCCAGCCCACTCACTCCCACTCCCTTCGCTCCTTTGCCAACCACCTTACAACCGACCAGGACCCCGCCTAATCCAACCCCCCTCCCCCCTTCGGCTACACTTGATGATAATGGAAAGACGGTGGTGCCTCCAATTTGCATACATTTGCGTTATGCAGCAGACGCGGGGGCCGGAAACCGGATACAACTTAGAGTGTAATTCTTTTTNCCCCCTCCCCGGTTACACTTGATGATAATGGAAAGACGGTGGCGCCTCCAATTTGCATACATTTGCGTTATGCAGCAGACGCAGGGGCCGGAAACCGGATACAACTTAGAGTGTAATTCTTTTTATCGGCCCCTGGCGATTGCGTCTCCGGTGGAAGTGAAGTTATTTCTCAAGATCCGAGGTTTAGACTGCTCCCTTCACGCATGCACGCCTTTACAACGTGGGAAGGGATCGAAAAATTTATTAATAAGAAAAATTANGTGGGAAGGGATCGAAAAATTTATTAATAAGAAAAATTAATTTATAGAAAGTTTTACGTTTCGCTTGTTCACGGTAAACTGAGTATTTTTGAAAGCCCGGCTTAAGGGGCCCGCCTACCTGCATCTTTTTTTTGTCTTTCTGGCCGAGAAGCGCGGAAGCTATGAGGGTTTAACTTGCACGCGCTACAAGAGCGCCATCACCGCTATGCAGGACTCTGAACTGGCGTGCAGTGTTCTCGTAGTGCTGCGTGTACCTATGGGACTTTCAGCGGTTACGCTGTCATTTTATCGTTGAAAAGTATGTAACAATGTTCAATACAGTTCAATACAGGCAGCTCGTGTCCAGTTAGTATGTTTCAAAATAAGGTAGTCTGGAAAAAACAGTTTTTACCTTTATTGGAGGACTCCAAAATAATATCTACAGAATAGGTCGTAACTAACAAGTACCATTCCTTACTCGTCTGGGGTATGATGTCTTTTTCGTAGATAAATATGTTGGGAGAACGTTTAATAGTTTCTTTAAAAAAAAACAGGATTTCAAATTTTAATTACTCTGCAACGCATTTCAAACGCCAGGCAGGCGAAACCCTTAAGATCTACGTGTATGCATTACGTGTATTCTTCCATCATATGTAAACTTAACATTGTAATGGGACTGATAACTTTATTCCCTGCATCGGTTAAGTAAAACTGTGAAATTATTAGAAAAGTATAATATTTTACAAGTTTCATAATACTTACACGTATATGAATAAAAAAGAACGGGAAGCAAAATAAATATTTTCAGTATTCACACAGGTTTACCCAACACTTTTTAAATTCCACGTTAAGCATGGAACTAATTTCCCTCCGTATTTGTCAACGTTAAGATAAGTGGCCCGCCTATCTGGCAGTTGCAGGGTGTTTGAAATACACGTTTTACCACGAAACTATCAAACGTGATTCCAATGTACTGGTCTACGAAAGGAACACGCACTTCAGACGAGGGCTGTTGAGTGCTTTAAAGACGGCACGCACATTAGAAACACAATTTCAGAGGACTACAGAGCAAATAAACGACTTTTTCGAAGCGATGTATCTCAAAATATACGCCTCAGATATATTCAAAAATTACTCAAAGGCCCTGCGCTAAACTTTTTTATAGACGTTCCAGCAATATAATTACAGGGTCACAGCTGAAAGTCCCGTAGGTACACCCAACATGACGAGAACACTGCACGTCAGTTCAGAGTCTTGCGCATAGCGGCGATGGCGCACTTGATGCGCGTAGCAGTGTCGCTCTTATCGCTCCCGCGTTTCGCCACCTCAAACGCAGAGAAAAGCTCCAGGCTCGTGGGAGCCCTAAAACTAATTAAAGTAACGTTTTTGAAACGTTTGTTTCAAAGGTGCTCAATTTACCACGAACAGCCTTTAGCAAATAAATCGCCTGTCTTGTTTGAAACCTAATGTATGAGCCTTAAATTCATTTCTGTAGGACAAGAAATTACTTTTTCCTACTACTTTACTTGCTGTGACATTTTGTGTTAAAACCGAGAAAAATTATTTATAAGTAATTCAGTGGTGCAGAGATGCCATCTCGAACTGTACCAAAAGCAAAACATAATAAAAACTACCATCAAAATTATTTTTAGCTCCCGATTAAAGATCCTATATGCATTATTGTATTCCTAGTTCTGTAGAAAGTTCATTGAATAAAACTCTTCCTACGGAACTTGTAACACAAAATTTAAAATATGTATTTTCTGGAGGCCGTATATACTTTCTTACTTTGTCGACCAGAAATCTGCAAGGTAAATCGTAAATATGTCCATAAATATTGATATATGCCATACTAGTTTGTCCGACTCAACTTGTCCTAAATAAATAAAGGATAAACAGCTTTGCTGTAGTGATGTACGTCGTCCAAGGCGTAATTCCTATGCGATAAATATATAGTTATTTCTCTAATGTGACCATATACTGTCTTGCTGATATCTAACATGTCCCTTGTCAGTGCGTGACTGTTTTCCAAAAATCCATTAACTGCCTTGAGGTGACTGNCGTGACTGTTTTCCAAAAATCGATTAACTGCCTTGAGGTGACTGATTATAAGCTTGTGTAGAAGATAATAAAAAATTATCCCCCGCGCATGTATTTACTATTAAACGCAATTATGTGTATCTAATTCTTTTAAATGTATGTCAGCTAGCATATGAATAGTCTTCTAAGTATGAAAAAAATATTTCTCTCTCGTTTACATCGTATTTTGTATTAATAATAAAAAAAAGTGTTCAAAAAGAAGTTACAATTTCCTAGCCGTTTTCAAATAATAAAGACAACAATGTAATTTATTATTGTAATACTAAAAAGTTATCGCAGTTTTCTAGTTTTTCGAATGAGTTAATCTCCTGCAAATCGCTTTGCATTATTGCATACATTAATAATATATTTTGTTATGTTAGTTTTTGACATGGTGAAACAGATTCATGTCAATAAATGCAAATTAAAGTATCTCAAATTTAAAACTTCCATGACGATCAGGGCAAATGAAATTCCGGCTGTATCTGCAAATGTGGCTGGATCGACTGGTTAGTAACGACTTTGTGTGTTAAATCGGCAATCGATGAGCAGACTACATCGATTACCCAAGAGACCATTGTCATGAAATATCCGTAAAGTTCTTTCATTATTGAACTTTACGGACCCTTCCATAGCAACGTGTTTGCTTCAGCCAGCTTAATCTTACGAACTTTCCAAAGTCAGTGCTTATTACTGCATCGTGTTAAAATTACGTGATAACTGAACGAACAATAATTTTGGATGTATAACAAAACTATTTTAACTTCAAAATAACAGTTAATTTAACCACCTACCCCATGTACGAACCGTTTAAAAACGCAACATGTTACGTGTAACTCCTACAAATGCACTCAAATGCATGAATTAATTCATCCTTATAGTTTCTAGTCGATATTTCATTTAGAACCAATTAATTCTTAGCATTCTTCAATAATAGCTGTGCTCAGGTTTTCCTGCTGTAAAAGACTGACCATTTTTGTAAACAGTTTCCCCAAGTTCGGAAATGACTGGATTGGATTCTTGAGTATACGCTTTTATATATATATAACTCCCTAATTTATACTAGTAAATATACAGGATATATACATACACGTAGTTTCCGTGTATGTATTGAAATATACGCGTCAATGTTCAAAAAATATGTAATGAACACAACATTTTTCCAAAATATATTTACATTTAGTTTCCCAAGCCAAAAGAAACATTATTTTTATTTTATACAAGCAATATCACGTAAAATCGATTTGCTGTGGTGGGGTCGCTCGTGAGAATCATGACGGACGATGTCGCTGATCAGCGGGTTTTCTGGGGGATCTCCTGTTTCCCCCGCACTTGCATTCCACCGCTGCTCCATACTCACCTCGCTTCACGCTCATCAGCCCTCAAGACCCCAATGTTAAGAGCCGCCCAAGCACTCCAGAATACAGTGGGCACATCTTTTAATTCTCCACATTTGTGAGGTTTTGACCATCTGCCGGCTGGAATTGAGCAAAACTGGCTGAGATGTGGCTGAGATGTATGAAAAGTGTAAGATCATATTTCTTTGTTACGTAGTATTTTTGACAGATCTGGATGCTCGACTGTACCATTGCGTGAATATAACGTATTTCATAAGCCCACAAATATGTTTAATCATGTGTCGTGTGACGGTTTAGGAATTTTAGAGCGACGCTGGCCCACAACCCCCCCCCCCCCCCCGAGCATAACCAGGCGACACGAGGCAGGTGGTGGACCGCAGCCACGTGTCTTGCTGCGCGTCCTGCTGTGTAGACCTCCCTGCCACCCCCCTTCATCAGCGTAAGCCTCTAGCCTGCCGGGAGATCTGTGGAGCGCAGGGATTTCTCGAGATATCAGCAAATTATCATGTGTATTTCGCCTAAACTCAAAATATACGCACCACGGAAGGAATAGCTGACGAGCTGGATTGGTGCCGAGAACACCCCCCTCTTAGCTAACCACAGGACAAGGTGGAAAAGCCCCGAAAAAGTAGCTGACGAGAGTAAACTAGGGGCGAGGTACTACCCCCCTCCCCTACGGTCCAACCAAACCTTCAGAAACCAGGACACGTGTTTTGAAAGGCATTGTTCTGCGTTCTACCACTCCACCCCCCTCACCTTCCCCCCCCCACAAGGCGCCACGTGCCGACAATTAAGACTGAAGGCTGGCAAGCATAAAAACCCCGTTTCGAGAGTAGTGGGGAGTCAGTTGATTACTACCGCCCAGAGTAGGAGACAGTCGATGAGTAACGCGCAGAGAGGTCAGTCCGGGAGAGCAGTGAGTCGAAGACCGCCGAGCAGAGAGTTAGGTCAGGGGTTCGGACCCCTGGCCACGTCAGTAGAACAGCAGTCCAGTGAGACAGCAGCACCCGCAGGCTTTTGCCAAAGGCCGCCCATCGCCGGAGATCACCCACCACAGCTGACAGCACTCACCGCTGAGTTAAGTATAAAAATCGTCGCCCAGAGAAGCCCCACTCAACCACAAAGTCGCCCAGTGAATACGAGTAGTCAAATTAGGTACCACACCTCGGAAGGGCTGATGTATGTAGTACTTTTGTAAACTCCAGACAATATATTCATCCTTAACAAATGAAACAGTAAAAGGCTTCATTATTACAATATCCTCAACCTCCAAGCACATTATAGTCTGTGCCNGAAACAGTAAAAGGCTTCATTATTACAATATCCTCAACCTCCAAGCACATTATAGTCTGTGCCTGGGGGCATTAACCATGACGCTATAAGCCACACTGTCTTCCACAGTGGCGGTATAGCGTCACATGTAACTCGTCCAATATACTGAAGCTTCTTGCAATCAAATTCTACGCTCCTCCTAAACAACTTAATAAAAAGGAGAAGAAATGTTCTTTTAATAGAACGAATTTATACATAAATTTTTATACCATCTTTAATGTGGTTTATGCTACAATTTTTGTTACACTCAGTCACCGCAACACTATCATAGTATAAATATTTTTCGTGTGCTTAAAAATTATCTTAATTTATTTACCTTATAATCCTTTCGCAAAATATATTTGCATCCTTGAATCCAATGACGATTTCGAAATGGAAAAATAATTTACGAATACTGGAGCGTGTGGTTATAAGAGAACACTCAGCTGTTTATTTTTGCACAGGCACAAAATAAAAGCATCTTCCGCTGAAGAGAAAACTTTTCTCAGACTCAGGTTTAAATTTCTTTTCCATGAAACTTGATATAGAGTTAGTATCATGATCGTAGGATAATAAAAATAAAATTCTCCATTTTTAAACTGCTCAAAAAACCTTTTAAGTTAGTATATACAATTTTTATATTATTTCATTGTGCTATCGGCGGATGAGTTACGAGTGAAACTAAGAGCACAGGAATAAAAACATTTAATTAAACCTTTTTTATAGGAAATGCACATATTTTTTAATAGTGTGTAATACTCCTTGTGTATCGCGTTGATACTGACTATAATAATTTTGCAGAAAGCCACTGTAATTTCAATATTAGGTCTTATTCTAAGATAAGTATTATTGCCTGTAAAATGTTTGCCAAAGATGGCGAATGTAGAAAGAATGCTGCTCTTTCTTGTAATGTGTACACTGAACGATGTCGCAATAGACGTCAACCATGCCGACAATTATTTGCGAGGCTCTTTAACCAACTACGGGAAACTGTAAGTACACCTCGAAAACGTAACAGAAATAAACGAGTGGCCGGAGAAGAGGATGAGAATAATATCCTAACTGCTATTGCTGTAAATCCACAAGTTAGCTCATCTACAATCGCAAGAGGGAGTGGCATGATTCAGGAAACTGTACTACGCATTCTGCACCGTCACCAGTTCCATCTGTACCACGTCTCTCTCCAGCTACATGGAAACGATTCTGAGAATCGCGGTGACTTGTGTACATGGGCATTAGGACATGATGCACAAGATTTGTCATGCATCTTGTGTAGTGATGAAGCAACGTTTACAACTCATGGCCAAGTTGACCCCAGACACAAGCACTATTGGTCAGTAAACAATCCCCATTGGCTTCGTCAAGTGGAAAGTCAGCGTCTCCATCTAGTGCAAATGTGTGGTGTGTAATTGTGAACCATCATCTCATAAGCCCTTTTTTTTCCTTCATAGAAAGGACACTGGATCCCCAGAAATATGTCAAATCCCTAACATATTGACTTCCAAAGAAGTTAGAAGATCTTCCATTGCAGTCTAATAGGATCCTGTGGTATCAGCAAGATTGATGCCCAGAACATGGTGCAAGACGTATTACAGCGTGTCTTCACCGATTGTTTCAAGACCATTGGATTGGACGAAGAGGACCCGTACGTTGGCCTGCCAGTTCCCCAGACCTAACCCCTTCGGAATTTTTTTTTCTATGGACAACGCTAAAAGACGCTGTGTTGAAGGACATGCCGATTTCACCAGAATATAAGAAACAACGTATTACAGCTGCCTGTTGTGAAATTTCTGCTGAACTGCTACAACACTGCAATTTTTACATGACAGACTGGAAGCTTATATTGTAGCTGGTGGTCTTAATTTTGAACACAGCCTGTGAAGGACTGTTTTCTCTTTCTTCTTCGAATTCACAGAATTGGTTTATTCACTTTTGTATTTCTAAAGCGAGTGCTGACACGTGGATGCAGTAAAAGCACATAACTGTACATGATGTAACATGTGTTTTCTTGCACATTCAGAAGAAAACCACACACGCGAAAACAGAAAAGTAAACATACGAACAACATAACCTAGAAACTAAGTAGTTAAATGAAGCAGAAAACTGCCAGTATTTAAAATTGTCATATTACGATTGTACGTAAACCACGTGCATTAGAATCCTGCAAAAACACAACTGGCATTGTAATTTCCTCTAGTTTTAATTGCTTGATGTGAAGAAGCATTCTTGCATTTGAAAAAAAAAAAATGTAACTTTGTTTAAGAAATACACATTCTAATAATTATTAGAATCTGAGTCTGGGTTGCAATTATGAGCCCTTGTCTAAATTTCGATTCTGTGGAACCAGCACATCAATAGCGCCATTCATTTCCAAANAAATTTCGATTCTGTGGAACCAGCACATCAATAGCGCCATTCATTTCCGAAATATTTGCAGCGCCAGTTTTAGGTTATTCATCCTGCAAGTCTAAAAAGTAAAAAAAAAAATACAACCAGTATTTATTTAATATGGCCCGTAATGCTTTTATTGAGTGCCTGCTTATAACGCTGGAAAAATCATAGAGGACAGCATAGAGCGTTGCTCGCCACAACACACAACATGCACTCAGTACGTTCGCTTGCAGTAAGGAGTAAGTAATCGAGGTTCTAATCGATATTGTGTACATGGTGTGTATTACTTATTCATTTTTTGCATTCGTTATACTCTCTTCTGGTCGAGCGCAAAGCTCGAACCTGATTCACAT
>NQII01000389.1:670009-688466 GCA_002778355.1 Clitarchus hookeri | reverse complement strand
GGGGGGGGGGGGGGGGGGGGGGACTACACGATATTAGGCAGGTGTACCAGTTTTTTTTGGCTCTTTAGTGGATAACATCTAATTGGAGTTGATACTGTAGACGTTTATAATAGGTTTCGAGGGTAGCAACAGCAGGATATTTAGTTATGTTTGTGATCCTATTTGTAGTGGGAACAATCCACATGTTGATGAAGTTGTTCTGTTGGCAGTACTATCTGTTGTGTAGTAGGAACGTAGTACTTCGCTGTTGCAACGATATTTACAGGAGCAAATACAATCACAGACAGGAACACAGCAAACAGTTCTGTTAGTATTACTATCTATGTTAACTATACTAAGATGGTACCTTCATGCAATCAGAGGACTCTCGCCGTTTTGACAGTCTATTAATGGTTCCTAAAACCATATTCCATGTCACAGTTTATACACGTACGCTTTCATAAACAGCTCAGATTGATGGTGTTAAGGAAATATAATGTGATACAATTGGGAGATGGTAATTTTTCACAAAGATACTTTATTGCATTGCATGCAATATATTACTTAAATATAGTAATTTAGATAAGTTACATTGTGTAATTTAAAATTATCGAAATAATTATTAAAAAAACCTTACCCCCTGTGACAGTCATATAGAAAGTTAGTTGAAATAATGGCTTTAATAATAATAATGCGAGAACTATTTTTTTCATAAAGCAATTAAAAGGTTTAAGTGGTTGTATGCACAAGCGACGTTTTTATAGGCACTGTATGCAGCATATTTACGTTAGGAAGGGAAAAATATAATGTTCAATGCATAACTTAGGTTTTAAAATATTTTGTTTCTTCGAGATTTTATTTATATAGGCTATGCACGGTAAAGTGAGTACTTTTGAAAGCCCTCTCATTAGGCATAATAGCCAATAAAAGTATTTTATTTTGGCCTTAGACGTTAACTTCTGAGTGCGACGGAATACACATACTGGGTTTATTACTTACATGGCAATATTTATTTTAAAATGTGATTAAAAGATAACAGATGGCTGAAAGGAAGTAACTAGGACCTCAAAAGTGCTCAATTTACCGTGAAAAGCCTATAACTTTGTTACTCTTTGATTTGGCGAGATTGCTCCTAATACTAACCAACAAGTGCGAGTGAAAATTTAATCACGCTATTATCCTAAAGAGGCAGTGTAAATAGAAATTTATGGCTATGTTAGAAAAGCTTTTTCAGATTTTTTTTCATCCATTTGAATATCAGTTAATTATATCGCAATATTGACAGTAGATTTGAATAATTTTCATTAATTGTTCAATATTATTCGTGCTAAGTACATTATGCAACGTTCTGTGCACAAGGCCGGAGAAAATCCAACTGATTTTCAGGCTTGTAGGACGCAGTCAGCCTTGGCTGATGAGTTTCTTCGCCTGAATATAGAGTAAGAGATCTCGACGGTGTTAAATAAATGAGAGCGTCAGCGTCCATGAGGATACAATACAAACGGAACGCAATGGTTAGAGAAACAGGAGTGCTCCGAGAAAACCCACCCCACCGAAGATAACTTCTGCCTCGTTTCTCACATCTGATTATGACCGTGTCATGAATCGAACCCTGTTTTCTGCGGTGGGGCTAGAGTGCTATTACCACTACAACACCGCATAATTTTCATAATGCATAATATGCATTAATTTCTCGGAAACGGTGTCGTGTAGGCTAAAACAACAAGGGGCGTTTTTCTTTACCGTGTACGGTAACAACATAAAAATATAACTTCTGTCCTGAAAACTTTTTTTATGTTAAAGATCTTTTGAATAAAACCTTTAAATGTAAGGATGAGTATGTTTTGAGTTCTCTTAAGTAGGCTTATTTGGCCTTCTGTAAAAGTTTTGTAAATATCATAAAAAGAGCCGTTCAAAAATATTATGCTTTTCCACAATAACTTTATAGTAGATGTCATAAGTTGTTTTGCTTAACAAAGTTGTTCTTCTGGTTGCATGGAAATTGCAATATATATTCAGAATTTATTTTTAACTAACAAGATGGGAATATGCGCTGTGTAATTCCTTTTACAGCCGCCACAATAAGCTCGCCTGATCTTTTCATTGCGCGCTATTCATCGTCTGCTTGAGAGAAGATCTTTCTGCGAAATATCTGATACTTCGCAGTTTAATTATTGCTACGAACTCCTGCTTTAAAGCGAGCGTACAAGAAAGAGGCAAATAAAAAAACTCACGTAACCTGTGAGCGCGGCAAGAATATAGGACAGGAAACTTTTTAATTGCATCCTTTTCCGATTCATAAGAATAAGTGCCTGATGCAATGCCGGAAATTAAAATAACTTTTACAAATAAAGATTAGGAATAAAAATACCCCTCAGTTATTACCCCAGCAATTTTTTCTCTCCAGCTTAAAGTGCATTTCTTTCTATTCTGCAAGATAATACAGTAATATGATAACAGTGTTAGAACTATCTCCTTCGCTTGCAATTACTTCCGGAATCATTCGTGAATTCTTCAATACCCGTCGGTAGAAATTAGAACAATTAAAGTTAAAATTTATATAACTTAAAACATATTAACTTACTTGATTTGAACTTACATTAAGAAAACTTTGCCCACTCGCAACCTAAGCAAAAGACAACTGAACCGAAATTTAAACTGGCCTTCTGAAGGTCACAATTTCTTCGCTGAAGTCCACGTTAACATTCCAACGAACTTTGTTTGGCGATACTGACTGGCCAGTAGCTGAATGCAAATTAAGTTCCGATGGGAAGTGACTATAATTTCAATAACAAGATATATTAGTAGCATGGTCAGTTTTAGATACACCACATGCTGCACTGTCATGAAAGCAAATTCCCTCAGCGCTTGCCAATTTACGGTATAGGAGCTATTATTTTATACTTATCAGGACGTTTGACCCGTGTTCGATTCCCGGCCAGGTCGGGTATTTTTTTTCAAGCGTTGATAATTTCCTTCCGGTGTGCAGGGCATGGTTTCATGGTATAGTTTATTCACGGTTTATTTACACTTTCTGAATAGAACCTTTGAAAAAAACACCCTAATTGTGACATGTTTGATAGTTTCTTAAATATTTATGTAATCCTATCGCAAGCGTTTTGAACTTCTGTTGACATAAAAGTACCTTATTGTGGTTAAATCGAACTTTTACTTATATTTAATTTATGAAGTGTAATATCTCATTTATAATTGATACTATTTAAAACAGAGAGAAAATAGATGTGTTGGTAATGTCTATTATTAAACTGAGTGCGCACGAATGCTGTGAGTCATTCCTCTGGTGTAATTTTCTTTACTTAGTTAAGATTTGTTTGCACGAGGCGTAGAAACAGCCTGAAAGTAGGACTTTGGCAGGGCTTCAGTAACAATGGACATCCTATATTTCTTAATTCTCGAGCTGTCCCAGTGAGTGGTCGAGCGGTAAGCGCGCTGGCTTCCACCCACGGCGATTCGGTTACATTCTCCGTCTCTTCACGAATTGTTTTTATTGGATTATTATTTAAAAAATGTAAGACTTTATCCAACTCAGAGCCTCGTTCCATGTTAGTATACAGGGATGACTGGAGTTCGCGGACTCCGACTATAAAGTTGTTCACTCAGCGTGTCTTACTCCTGCCTTGTAGTGCTCGCCCCTTTTTTTTAAAATCTTTAATTACAATTATTCTATTGCGGAAGTCAATGGCAGACAATTGCTGAATCATGATACTTACCTTGGTACGTCTTGAGCATGATGAGATTCCCTTCACTGCGATGTGGTATGTAGTTTTAGGGGATATCAAGTGATGGAAATTATACTCTAGTTACACCCTGTTTCATTGCGATGTTAAATAAAATATTGAAAGTGTGGGAATGTAAATACCCATGTGTTTCCCACCTAAGAGAGGGTCACGTTTNTTGCGGAAGTCAATGACAGACAATTGCTGAATCATGATACTTACCTTGGTACGTCTTGAGCATGACGAGATTCCCTTCACTGCGATGTGGTATGTAGTTTTAGGGGATATCAAGTGATGGAAATTATACTCTAGTTACACCCTGTTTCATTGCGATGTTAAATAAAATATTGAAAGTGTGGGAATGTAAATACCCATGTGTTTCCCACCTAAGAGAGGGTCACGTTTGGATAGAGAATGGTTGGCGCTAGGTGGAGTAGGCTGCCTTACCCGAGGGCACAGGCCCGTTGTTCCGACCGTCCCGAAGACGGATGAGGTGCGACGAGATGTGGGCGGAGACGCAGCGGAATTAAGATGGGGAGGAAAAGGGAGAACCCCGAAAAAAACCTCCCCCCACACTTCCCGTATGTGAACCCCCCGTTCGGGAATTTCCCTCCCTCTGAGGGTTGGGATAAAAAAGGGTACCTCTGAATTAGGAAGGCAAGTGACTAACCAAGTGAGCCACGGTGTATACTATAAAAATCTTTAAAAGGCATAGTTTAATTAAATCATGTTTTTATTATTGAACTAATTTTCTCTCACTGCTTACGACTAAATGTGAAACATCGCAGCATTGATTGAAAAATGAGATTCTGGTTTGTTATAGTTGAGTTGAGAGATTTGGGCGGCTCGTAACATCGATGACTTGCAATCTGACGAGGGTGAAATGAGGTGAGAATGGAGCAGCACCGGAATCCAAGGGTGGGGGAAACGGGATATCCCCAAGAAAACCCACTGACCAGTGGCATCGTCCGGCATGATTACCACTTGCGAAAATTCGTGAGTGATTCGACCGGGGATTTAACCCGGTTCGCCTTGGTAGGAGGTGCCGCTTAGCCACCGTGGCCCCTCAGTTTATTATAGGCCGTAAGATATTTATTTATGGTAATTACTGATTCAGTAGTCGGGAAATAATTTAGAAAAGTCAGAATCAATAGCCTATATGAGGCTGGACCAAAAACGATTAGCTCCAAACTCCATTGTCCATTTTAAGATCATTACAGCTTAATAAATCAAATCGTTCTGAGATGCCTGCTATAATCTGGGATATGACTTCGTATTTGTACTCTTCGTGCATTACCCTGCGACGTAAAATATCTAGAAAATTATCCACGATTTAGGTAATTACCCGGTTAGTATTTCCAGGAAAGATAGTGCTCAAAAGCAGATGAATGTGATTTTGTCCTTTTTTTTTGGCTTTGTTAACTATTTCGTAATTTTTTTCCCCGAAAGCCTTTAGATTAGTCTACTATGATAGAAATTGAGAAGCTGTAACAACACAAGGCAATAATATTAACCCCGTGACATATGTTACTGTGCTATTTTATTTCTTTAACACTTTTGTCTTGTTTTAGTACTGTTATTTTAGTTTTACAAATCTGAGCACTGAAATATAATTTATAGTTTAACACTTCGTATTCACAATAAGATATATTGAAATCCTTTATTTCGCAGATTTTAGAATGCATATTCTTTCCTTTGCTAAATCGAGATTAATAATTAGAAAAAGCCGAAAAATTTAAACTATTTCGTAGTACGATTGATAGCAGACATTTAAGAATAATCATACCCAACGATTGCGCTCCGTACTAAGAAAAACTTAAATCACCTACCTATGTCTATAATTTGAAGTTCAACAACTTCGCTAATTGCTACACTGCGAACAGCAAACAAAGAATTCCGATTGCAAAACCTATTGCAAAACATGCGAATGTTTTACATACTCAATTCTTTCGAACACTTGTTCAAGTTACTGTATAAGGAAACAACTGAATGTTTAAAATAAAGTAGTTATGCATAATTTTTTTTTTAGGTCGAGTACTTAGTTAAGTTAAATATAGATGTGCAATATTCGAAAGAATGCGAATAAACTTGCAAAGGCCCTTGAATAGATCTTGTGACTTTGGCGTGGGTATAAATAATACTTTTCGGGTACTTCATTGGTTGGTACGACAGCGCGATGGGTACAAACAGAATGAATCTCTGACATGTGAGGTTTTATTGATTTATCGGCTGGCCCATTTATAAGCGGCTGATCTGAATATAAAACTCGCTAACAGTCGGTCTTTTACTTTGTTACTAAAGAAAGCAGGCATTTATATAATACTAACTTTTAGTAAGATTTGCTCAGCAGAACGATGTAATGAATTGTTCAAAGTTTTACGTCATTAATGTAAGACTTTAAGATATTATTAGGTACGGGAGACTGGGGCTATTCGCAACAGGGGTAGGTTGCAGCGCTGCTCATAACCACGCACTCTTCGATGCGATAGTGGCGCCACTCGGCAGGGTTGTGGTACTTATTTGCAGCCATCTTGCGCCAAACTCCCGGGCGTCAACAGACCGGTTCGGAGCGCAGAGAGTAATAACTTATTTTCGTTCATAAAATAAATTTGTGCAGTGTTCAACTAAAGTTGTTGTGGTTTTTAGTAGTTTGAGGTAAGTAATACAAACTTTATTCTATCGAATAGTGCAAACCTTCATACTTATTTGTGTTGAATAGCGATTACGTATCTACAAATGTAGATGTCGAAAATTCTGTTAATTATTGCAAGTGCTGTATTGGGGCAAGTTGAAACAGCCTGTTGCAACTTGCCCCAAATGTGTCGCAACTTGCCCCAAGTGCCTGTACTGATTTTTTTTTCATATTAAAGAAATGTATTGTCTATCTTATTACTATATGTGTGCAATATTAATCATATAACTTTACTACGTAAACAACACAATAATAATTCCCTTTTAAAAATAGGTCTGATAATGTTTATTAGACTAGGAATATTACATTGTCAAAGGAAGCGGTGAATACCAACAAATTATCTGTATAATTTCCTTTTGTTTCAGCGAAAATGAGGACGTACAAAAGGAAAACATAAAGAGGGAAAACTTCGCCAGATATCATAGAGACAGCATCCAAACTCGTCATGGAGAATACTGATTCACGTAAGTATTCAATCCGAAAAATTGCGAAGGAATGTGATACACATCTCTCTACACTGTCAAGATATGCACAGAAACTTAAGAAAAGGAAGTTATGCCAAATTAGAGAACAGGGAACACCCAACTCTGTTAGCACTGGTTACCAGCAATCGCGTCGTTTTTTTACGGCAGAGCAAGAAAGCCGATTGTGTGAATACCTCAAGCGAAGTTCTGAAATTATATTTGGCCCGACGCCAAAAGAGGTGCGTAGCTTGCCCATGATTGTGGTGTATCATTTGGTGCAAAAGTTTCCGATTCATGGAAACATAACAAGTGTGCTGGTCTACATTGGTTTACTGCTTTCATGAGGCGCAACCCAGAACTTTCCATTAGACAAGCTGAGCCTACAAGCTGGGCAAAGTGCACTTCATTTAATAAGACAAATGTGTCCTAATTTTACGAGAAACTTTCAGATGTGCTCAGCCGCGATCAAATTCCACCCTCACGCATATTCAACGTTGATGATACAGGCGTGTCTACTGTTATGAAGCCTAGTAAAATAATAGCCGTAAAAGGGCTGAAACAAGTAGGATCTGTAACTTCAGCAGGAAGAGGTAAAATGGTCACAGTAACAAATGCGATAAGCGCAATTGGAAATGTCTTACCACCCATGTTTATATTTTCTCAGAAAAAGTTCAGGGATCATTTCGTACGAGATGGGACTAAAAGCTGCAAAGGAACTACAACTAAATCTGGCTGGCAAACTGAGGAAACCTTTTTGACGTTCATAAAGCATTTCATTGGACACACTTCGGCATCTCTTACTAATCCTATACTCCTACTCCTGGACAACCATTCTTCTAACATCAGCTGTCCTGTTTTGGACCTGTTCAAAGCATGTGGCGTAATTCTCTTATCATCCAAGCCTCATTGTTAACATCGCCTTCAACCCTTGGATGTGTCAGTCTATGGCCTGTTTAAGAAACGTTGTGGAACTGGTATTAACGCTTGGTTGAAAACTAACCCAAGGCGAACAACCACGATATTCCACCTGCCAGCAATTTTAAACGAAGCTTTTATGCATTCAATGAAAGCAGGCATTTCACCACTTGGCGTCCACACATTTTCAGAAGATAACTTTGCTTCAGCATTCGTAGCAGATAGACTGCTACCATGTGGTGATCCTAAGATATTACAAAATGATGAAGTTTAGGTTTGTGAAGCAACTTTTGAAAAGAATGTTTATGAATTGATGAACGTGTCCTGAATGCTCATGTCCGTAATGGGCAAGAAGTCAATGAGATTGTACATCAGCAGAGTGAAGAACACAGAATATATCTGAACGTAAACAATATCTCAGTTCCAAGTACAAGAGGGTTTGGTCCAGAGATTGCATATTTATTTCTAAAAGCACCGAAGTGAAACGAAAACCCTCGCAGAGGACTGAAGAGAAGAAATACTGCCATCCTCACCGACACTCCGGAAAAGAAGGCTATATTGAAGAAGAAAAGCGTTCCACGAATGAGAAGAAGCGAAAAAAAGTGAAGCACACGGAAAAAGAGATGCAGAGAATACAAGCAAGAAAAATGTGTCCAAAAAAAAAGGAAAATCCAAAGGACAAGTCATCAAAAAGACAAATGTACATAGGAAGATAGAATTCCGCGAAAGCAGCTCTGCCGAGGAAGAATATACTATTTGTTTAGTGTTGACATGTAACCCCTTTTTGGAATAGAAGCCTCGCTGTCCCCCTTCGCGAGCTCCTACCAGTTGATACGTGTCACGAGGCAGGTGGACAGTCAGAACGGATCGCAGTTACACGTGTCAAGGTTGTGCCGAGTAAGAGATGGCATATTGCCGGAGCACCCGGAAAGGGCTACGTAAAGACGTAGGAAAGCGGGAGAAATTGCAGAGCCAAGCAAGAGCACCTCTAGCTTCA
This sequence comes from Clitarchus hookeri, assembly GCA_002778355.1. Classification (NCBI taxonomy): domain Eukaryota; kingdom Metazoa; phylum Arthropoda; class Insecta; order Phasmatodea; family Phasmatidae; genus Clitarchus; species Clitarchus hookeri. Next base: position 679,682 of record NQII01000389.1, on the reverse strand, counting down.
CGCCTGAGATTGAAAGCTGGGGTCACGAATACTCCTCACACCTAGTACCCTTGTAGCCAAACCGCGGAAAAATAAGCTGAGATGGTAAATTCAAGGGGCAGATCACCACTTCTCCCGCCCCCGAACCTTCACGAACCATGGCACGTGGCTGAATGGCATTGTACTGAAGGAAACCACCTCCCCCCCTTCCCACAATAAGAGAGACACGTGCAGATACTTAGGGAGCAAGCTGGAGAGCATATAAAACAATTTACTCAAGAAGAGGGATAGTTCATTATCACCACGCCGAGGTAAGAGTTGCGTCAAGGAATCGCGAGAGGGCGTGAGAACGAGCCCAGAACAGCNCTACCTTATTGAAATACACTCAACCTTCTAGGCACATTATAGTCTATGCCTGGAGGAGTTAACTACGACCCTATAAACCACCATATATTACACAGGTGGGGAATAGCGTCAGTGTGCTTGTTCAAATGCAAGCTTGGTGAAGAATGGGTGCAATGCACTGTGTGCAAACATTGGGCTCGCTGGTAATGTTCTGATAAAAAACACTTGTATGTGTGTTTAAATTGTGTATTAGATGAAACCGATTTTTGGAGCAAGTGTTGCAACTAGCCTCTCGTTGTGTTGCAACTTCCCCCAGCTATGGGGCAATTTTCAACATTTGCCATTATCTTGGTAAACCAATATTCTTAAGTTCTTTCATTTATTACATGTGCTATATTGTTATATGTTGTAGCCTAATTATGTGAAATAATAACCATGTATGCTTTCTTGCCTGAAAACGAAATACAAATATAATGTATCTTATAATATCAAAACTGTTACAACTAGACCCGGTCTCCCCTACTAACTGCTACTGTCAACTGTTAAGTAATATTTCCTGTGATTATGTACATACGTATTATGTGCATTTTCACATATGTGTCCATTTTTATAAACATAATATTTGTCCATTCTTTGAAATTTAGGCCACCAGTTATGGCGTAGATTTAAGATTTGTAAAATTTCTTAGTACTAGCGTTCCTACTGTAGTGCAATAAATGTAAAATTCGATGTCGCTGTTTTCAAATGAATTAAATAGTTTTATAATTTATTCTTGTGTACTATTATAAAACGAAAAAAATTATACACTTTTAAGGGTAAGAGATGGAAATAATTGTGGTGTCACTAGTTTATTAGTAATAAAATTCAGCAATCATTATTGAAATTTCTTCTTTAATAAAGCATTGTATATCGCTCAGATGATTTAATAGCTACTGCAACATCAATGAAGTACCTGTATTAGTTTGCCATGTGGAATATACGTGAATGAAATATTTATTACTTTCTGATTTTGACTACAGTAGCGATAGTAGTACAACAAGTCAAACGATAATTGTTACTCAAATACAATTTAATAACATTCTCTATATCTTAACGAGGTCACGTTTTTTTAACAATTATTTCAAATACAAGTAATACATATATATTTAAATTTAGCGAACCGGCCCGGCTTCGCCCGGGTACAACTGAGTTTTACAGTAATACACTAATAAATAAATTGGGAAAAGACAATTCATTTATGTGAAAACAGGATTATAAAATTATACTATGTTGGCCTAGGTTTTCAACTGATTACGGCAACCCAAAAGGAAGGAAATATTTTTTACCTGATAGTCAAGAAGTAGGGTATTGTTTTGGAGAGTAACTGTGCAACTATCGCGTAGTTACCACATTACCGCTTTCCAGCATCGATGTATGAAAATCAAAACGTGAGTTTCATTAAGTTGTAGCTTTAGAAATAAGTGTATCTAGGTACTACTTTTGCGTTTTGCTGAGGGATCTTAATCGATCACCAAAGTTAAACACCGTTCCCAGCGGCACACATTTGGATGGGTGACCGTCTAGTGGCATAACATCTGAGCGCTTCCGGGCTTTGGAGAGCTCGTTAAATATTCGGTCCCGGTTGTTGTCGATTTACAGCAGTTGTTAAGCCATTTCAGAGGTCCTTGGGTGGCCTGATAAACTCGGAAAACAGAGGAAAACAATATTTCCGTCGCATTCCCAGCCGTTGCAAAATTACGTTTTGTTTTTATCTTACAGGACCCGTACAATTTACCGCGATAAAAAGTATCCTATTTCCTATTCCAGGACCTAAAGTACCTACATGCAAAATTTCATCAAAAGCCGTTCAACCTTTATGGAGCAGAGTGGTAACACACATACACACATATACACACACACACCATTACACACAGACTTTCGCATTTATAATATTAGTAGGATATAAACATCTTAGATGGCGTCCAGCTTTCTTCCTTAACANTACACACAGACTTTCGCATTTATAATATTAGTAGGATATAAACATCTTAGATGGCGTCCAGCTTTCTTCCTTAACATGCGATGTGTATATTTTAAACAACTACAAATGTAGGTCTAAGTAGGTATCAAATATGGTGGTGGCGATTTAAATGTTTCTGTTATGCTTATAATAAGACTGCTTTCCATTTTATAATACAGAGTTTATCTAGTTGAAGTTCACCTAATGGTGTATTTTTTAATTAGCAATGCAATCATTTCAACTTGCTGGTATTACTTCAACGTATCTACTCTTGGTAATATTTTTATTATCATCCGCGATTTTTGGAGTAAGAGAATTATTTCAAGGCATGGTTTTAGCAACGCGACAGGAGCAAAGAACAGTATACGGAACTCATTAAACAAACAGTCCCGTTCACATGTGTTATGTTCGTTAACTATAGTCAGTGGAGTTGTCTGATTACTATAAAGAAAAATGCATAACATGACCTCACATTCACTAGCGTAGTCCTTCCTCTTGCGTTTAAGTCATGTAGGACATCCCACGTATTTTCTCTCAAGTCTTCATTTCTGAACCATGTTTCGTGAGATAGTTCTGTTAGCCCAAATTCCAGGTAATTTTCGTAGTTAATGAAGCGTGTGTTATTAAATTCCGCCATGCTGACTAACATACACTGAAGAGCCAAAACAAACTTGTACACCCGCCTAATATCGCGTAGGGCCCCCGCAAACACGCAGAAGTGCCGCAAGACGACGTGGCAAGGACTCGACTAATATCTGAAGGTATGCAGGAGGCAATTCACACCATGAATCCTGCAGGGCAGTCCACAAATCCATAGGATTGCGAGGCGGTGGAGAGCTCTTCTGAACAGCATCTTGCAAGGCATCCCAAATATGCTCAATAATGTTTATGTATCATGATTTAGGTGGCCAATGGAAGTGTCTAAAGTCAGAAGAGTGTTCCTGGAGCCACTCGGTAGCAACTCTCGACGTNCGCACCATGAATCCTGCAGGGCAGTCCACAAATCCATAGGATTGCGAGGCAGTGGAGAGCTCTTCTGAACAGCATCTTGCAAGGCATCCCAAATATGCTCAATAATGTTTATGTATCATGATTTAGGTGGCCAATGGAAGTGTCTAAAGTCAGAAGAGTGTTCCTGGAGCCACTCGGTACCAACTCTCGACGTGTGGGGTGTCGCATTGTCCTGCTGGAATTGTCCACGTCCGTCGGAATGCACAATGGACATGAATGAGTGCCAGTGATCGGACAGGATGCTTACGTATTTGTCACTTGTCAGAGTCGTATCTAGACGTATCAGGGATCCCATTTCACGCCAACTGCTCACGCCCCATACCATGACAGAGCCTCCACCAGCTTGAACAGTGCCCTGTTGACATGTAGGGTCCATGGATTCATGAGAATGTCTCTATACCCGTACACGTCCATCCCCCCGATACAATCGGAAACGAGACTCGTCAGACCAGGCAACGTGTTTCCAGTCATCAACAGTCCAAGGTTCATGTTGGCGGGCCCAAGTGAGGCGTAAAGCTTTGTGTCATGCAGTCAACAACGGTACACGAGTGGGCCTTCGGCTCCGAAAGCCCATATTAATGATGGTCCGTTGAATAGTTCGTACACTGGCACTTGTTGATGCCCCAGCATTGAAATCTGCGCCAATTTGAGAAAGGGTTGCACGTCTGTCACGTTTAATGATTCTCGTCAGTCGTCGTTTGTCCCGTTCGTTTACGATCTTTTTCTGGCGGCAGCGATATCGAAAATTTGATGTTTTACCGGATTCTCGATATTCACGGCCGTAAGAGACGCTGAGAACACTCAATGCTGTGATTGCTCTTTGATATGCAATGGAAATTGGCAGCAGACGGCGATTAAATTCAGTTTGTGGCAGAGAAAACGTGTCGTGTGAAAAGGAAAAGGTTAACTTCCGGCGGTAGTAAATTGACAACCATTTCTCTCTGCGTTTACGGGCAAAAAAACGAACCATCTATATCGATATATATTATAAAACTCAACGTCTCTCTGTCTGTCTGTTAGTGCGCTTATCACTCGAGAACCACTTATACGATTTACGTGTTTTTTTTTTTATTCCTAGCTATGTTCTCTGGCCAGGTTTTAGTTTATATTTTGTTACGCAAATCAATATAAGGAATAGGCAGTGACGATAATAGTGAATCAAGTCGGAAAAATGTTTGCCGCCAGCGTGCTCTCTTGCAAAACGCTGTCTAAACCGTTAAATATGAAGCAATATCATGTTGTTAAGAATTGTGTAGAATTAAAAGACCTCAATAACTCTACGGTACCATATATCTATATATAAAAGAGGAACAGTAATAAGCGTTTTACCATTTAATTTCGCAATAGATAAATACGTAACATTCAAGCAAAATTGTAAAGTTTTAATCTGATAATGAATTGTTGCAATGTTTAGTATGAATTTTGTAGGTAGGTTTTATGTATCTTTTTTTTAACACTCCTGCAAAAATGCGGCAATTCTGTAGTCCACGCGAGCGGAGCCCGGGGCACATCTAGTAAGATGATAAACACCTTTACGCTGTTCTCTTTGGACAAGCTTTCGCCAAGAGTTGCCTTTTACACACGTTAACATTAAGGTTTTGTTACCATTGCGTTCATGAAATCATCAGTGCTTTCTGTTTGTACATCGCTTTTTTCGTGTGAGCACCTGCGAACTTTCCCGACGATGGACTACACAGAAGTGCGCGGTTCTCCTGTAATACGGACGAAATAACAAAAGCACATTTTCAGCCAAGACACGTGGGATAGACTCGTGTAGAAGTCCCGCATAAATAATCGGTTCGTTAATCCACGTCGTTTCAATGACGACGGCTTTAATGTCGCGCGGTTATTTGGCTATAAGGCGACCGTAGCAAGACTTCTCCGCTGTTTTGTTTGCCTCCTAGTGTCTCGCAAAAAAATATTTAATTTACTAACAGCTAACTTACAAGTTTGTACTAAGTTTCTATTTCCACAAAGGAATAGTCCTGAGAAACGCAAGAACACGCTGAAATGACCCTGGCCACCAAACTCTGGCGCGGTAACATATTCGTGTTTCTTCCGTATATGTTGATTACAGACATGATACATTAAATGTTTCCCGAATAAACAACTTTGGCGTATTACACCGTTCGATATGGGTTGAATGATTATAGTCGATTCGTGGTATTTTCACACCTTTTGAATCAAACTTTTGAAGAAAANCTTGTTTCTTCCGTATATGTTGATTGCAGACATGATACATTAAATGTTTCTCGAATAAACAACTTTGGCGTATTACGCCGTTCGATATGGGTTGAATGATTATAGTCGATTCGTGGTATTTTCACACCTTTTGAATCAAACTTTTGAAGAAAAAAAAACATGTCTGACGTGTTTGGTTGTGTCCTTAATACGTCATGTGTCACGAGTGATTTATACTTGTGTTAACATAAACGTACCTTATTTTTGGTTAAATTTAACTTTTAATTGTATTTTATCTATAAATTGTAATATCTTATTTATAAATTATANGACGTGTTTCGTTGTTTCCTTAATACGTCATGTGTCACGAGTGATTTATACTTGTGTTAACATAAAAGTACCTTATTTTTGGTTAAATTTAACTTTTAATTGTATTTTATCTATAAATTGTAATATCTTATTTATAAATTATATTAATAACGACAGGGATAAAACAGGTATGTTGGTAATACCTAGTAATAAATAGTTCTTATGCAAAATATTATTACACTGAGTGCACGCGAATGCAGTGCGCTGGCCCTCTGGGGTAATTTTCTAGATTTTTTTTAAGCTCTGATTGTCTGAGGCAGAGGAATATCGTGGAAGTGGAACTTAAGCAGAGCTTCAGAAAAGTTGGAAGAAACCGTGAATTGAGTATAATTTAGGACTGGTGCCCTACTTAACAGCTTTCGTTGAATCACGCAGTGTCATTAAAATGCCCTTATAAGGAATGAGGGCACAAACCTAGGGTGGTCGGTAATTTTGAAGTTTTATAGGATAGCGACAGTAAGTTTTTGGTAAGAGAAAAAGCGAAACTGATGGCAAATTACCAGCAGGGCCGCAATGAAAAATGATGCTAGAGGCAATCAGATTCTGTATGAAAAACAGTTGAAAGTGTCAGGTTACGAATATATATAAAAATACGTATCACTGTTGTCCCAGCTGGAGGGAAGAGACGTATGTGGTATAGCGTCGAACGGGAGGGCGAGGGGAGAGTTCGCTATCAAACCATGACATACGACACGACCTCCACAGCTTGGGGTCAGCCGTGGGAGTAACAAAAAAACATAGGCCTATTTATATTGTTTATTCTCTTGTGCTTGCATTCCGAGGGTGATGGACGACCGCTGCGCCATTGTGGTGGATCTGTTTCGGCCCAGTTCGGGTGTTTATTTATCAGTGTGGTGACTGTTTATACTTTCAAAGGTGAATCATGGAGTTTCAATGCCCGGTGCTGCGATGACGAAACACCGAGATATACTGCTTTGAAATAACTTTTGTGTTTTTAGATTTAGTTTCGCTTATAATCATATGAAAAGTATTTTTTTTTCTCAGATAATCGTGTGTATACGATAGTGTGATTTCTCATCTCAGTAGATATTTTATGGTATAATTGTCATTTATTATGCTTTATAGGCGTAGTTAGTAATTATTATTACACAATGATTTGAAGTTAACAAAATCGTTGTTTAGTATCTGTTTCGATATAATACAACCTGAATGCTTGCCGAAGAATTGAAAAACGTTTAATTATATATTTACCGAGAATGGGACACCACACTAGCCACAGAGCAGTGCTGCGATGAAGGCAGTAAGTAATGCATTATTTAGACGCACGTGTAATGACAGTACACATTAACACACACCACTCTGCAACGCAAGCATAAGAGACGAACTAGCGGTTAGCGACGGGGGTCCACACTGCGTTGTTAGATGGGCGGGATTTACATAAGATGCAAATACTGTCCACCGTACATTCGCTGTCATGCAGCCACAACATGTGAACTCGCAAATGGTCTAATAATTAGGATTCAACAGCAACGGTGATCCACACGCAATCATACATTTAACTCACGGGGCTGCTGCGACCAAACTGTTGACTATAATACAAAACAGCCCGAATATTTTAATCACAGTTGTCACTTCTACATGCAACTCCGGTGTTACAACCCACCATTTTTTTTTATTCGTTGCTTAATCTTAAACAACATTACGTATTTCCATCACCTAGGATAGAGTAACTGTACTGATGTCTTAAAACAGTTATTTAACCAAACATTGTTATTAACATTTTGATAGATCCACGTGAAGAGTTTTTATATCAAAACGGCCGTTAACAGAGCTAAAAAAAAAAAAAAAAAAAAAAAAAAANGGGTGCGTGTACTTACGTACGCGCGTTAGAAATTATACTTCTTTGGCGTGACTAAAATAATATATGTAAGTAGGAAAACGATAAAATGACCGAATAAAGACATTAAATACAATTAATAAAGGTTTAATTAAAGAACGTAATTAAATTAAAATAACCTGAAATACTTAAAAAATATTATTATACCATTTTTGTCACTAACAAATTTTTTACGGCGCAATGTAAGTAAAATTAATTAATTATATATATATTCGCAATGAATTACTAATATAAATGAAATGTTTTTCAATTTGTATATCACATGAACTGATTTATTCATGTTAGCAGTCAATGAGTAAACGGTTGCGCAGCCCGGGCATGTGGAGAACAGTCCCCTACTATACGGAGTGTACCTAAATTATTATAACAAACTTCGGGAGGCGATTCCTGGGATCAAAACAAGCAAAACTGGCCCTATGAGCGTATGTCCTACGAAGCTTTGTTATTGAGTTACAGGCGTTTCACATCGTGGTAAGATGTATAACTACCGCCACTTCTTGTGTTGTTACGTTGGCTTGGGCGTCGCGGTCCAGTGCATTGGCCTGCCCGGTCTCCTGACCTTAATCCACTGGACTATAAGCTTTGGAGACACGTGAAAATTGTGGTGTATGCTACGCCGGTTAACGACATCAACTGCTTGGAACAGCGTATCAATAACGCCTGTGCAGCCGTTCGATATGACCCCAAGTATCTTCGAGCGACTTGGCCAGTCCATGACGAGGCCTTGCCACGCATGCATTGCTGCCCATGGCGGACACTTCGAGCATCGCCTGTGATGTGGCCAATGTAGACTATGTCCTGTAACTCAACAACTACGCGTCGTAGGGCATATGTTCATAGGAACATTTTCGCTTGAATTTTATTCCAGGAATCATCTTCCGGAGTTTGCTTCAATAGTTTGGACACAATCTCTACACACTGGGTCAAACTGAGCGAGTTTAAGCGAGCGCTAGCGTGTACACAGACCCAATCGCTTGGTCTGGCCGTCGCTCGTCGGTGCTGGCGATACTTCGGCGCTGCTTAGGTTTTTGTGGGACGAGTCAAAGGCATACGCTTGCGCTCGGCCAATCGCGTCCGTGCGCTGTCTAGCAGCTCAACACGCGTTCGTCGCTCGGCGCCAGTGTGTTCGTTAAGTGAAATTATCATTTGAAAGTAATGTTGGCTTGGGGGGAACGACGACGTTTTAAAATCCACAGAGTTTTGCCATGAAAATAGTAGTTCAAAGCATTTAATAAGTAATCTGCAGCTGCAGCGATAGATCCTGCGTCTACGTTCATCATGCGTGTCTTCCGATACCCAACTGAGAACACGGCTAACTTGTGAGCACTTGTATACGCTGGTGCATGGTCTCAATTCACACAAAATATTTTGTTCTTCCTGTTATTTTTAGCGTAATACAACTCTTGGATGTGGTAACATTACTTAGAGGCAGTATAAACATTAACACTTCAACAGTATATTAACATTATAGTTATAAAAGGCTTAACATTATTAACTTTGTCACAACATTATTAATTTCATTGCAACATAAACATTTAAAAACATGCCTCAATAGTAATTGTATTGTATGGTTTTGCAAGAACGTTAAACGTTTTTCTATTTGTAGTTGGCCTAGGCTCTCCTAACTGGTATAGGGACCCCAATATTCTAGACTGCTGCCAATACAATTAGCTAAATCAGCGATCCTCTAAAATTAAGTCGCCTCCTTCGATTCCAAACGCGCCGCTGTGCGAAGCGGGTTGCCGCAGCCACAGGCGCTTGTTTGCCGCTGGGATAAAGGGATTGTCATCCGCGTGAGGGAGAGGAAGGCTGGATGATGCCGCCTCGCGTGCCGACGCTCGTGTCGTTGGGGTGCCGTGCGCGGACGCTGTTGCCATAAATCCCCCCCTGGCGTGGTCGCCTGCACCCCTATCCCCTCTACATAAATCACC
>NQII01000389.1:623011-669933 GCA_002778355.1 Clitarchus hookeri | reverse complement strand
AAACATGACGACGTCCCGACGCGACGGACAGCCGCGCCGCACACGGCGACTGCCCGGTGAGGTTAGTCGTGGTAAGGTTTGTTCTACTCAGGTTAGGAACACGAGATTTCGTATGGGAGAGTTTGACAAAGGGAAAATTTCCGCCGCTAGGCGCGCGGTGTTTCAAAAGTTACTTTTAATTAAAATTAAAAGCTACGTGAATAATAAAAAACAAAGATTTTACTTAGTTACGAAGTTATTTTATATTTTATTTGTGATTATTACAATTATCATAATTTTTTTAAGTAGGTAATAGAGAACATCTGGTATATTGCCGACACTAGCGCTTGCCTATTGGCAAAAATGTTTCGTTGCCAAACTTTTAACATTGATCTACCAAATCTGCAGTAGAAGTAACCTTAGTTGTGGGAAAGGGGAGTCGAAGCGCGAGACGTCGACGAGATGACGTCGCTGGGAATAAATAATACAAACCCACGTGGTAGTTAGCCGAGGCTGTCCAGAGGAAGAAAAAAACTGCCGCCGTTTCAGTCCCGGAGGAAGAAGTTCTCGAAACCACTATTTTTATAAGGACGGCTCTTGACACTGGTGTGGGAAGCTCCCACCCTAATTGATTGATTAAGTTAATGAGCCGCAGAACGCTGTTACACCAAGTAGTGATATTTTTAAATTGCAAGTATTAGGGGTGTTAACAGTATTAATTTTTTAACTGCCCATTTAAATTATTTACGAATATCTCAACTGTTCGTGTTTGACACGGTATACGGATGCAATTTTCAGAGATTACGAAAAGTAGTAGGAGTATATTTGCGACGAAATAATGTATGTAAATGTTACCATGTGGGCCTACGTTACGGGCAGCAATGAATGTGTATGTATCCTATAATATGGCTGTTGTGTTGCCCATGAAAGTAAGAAGCTCTTACTGGTTACTTCCATAGTATTATCTCTACACAAACAACGCAAAATACACTATTTTGATACAGCGCTATACGGCTACTTCATGAACTAAATCGGACACTATGAGTGGCAACTCGTGAAAGTTAACAGGCCGACCAGTGTCAAGATTTGTCCTTCTGAAAAAAAAAAAACATTCTATGGAAATACTTTCTCAACCCCCTTAATTTATGATTACTATTCAAAAACACACCGTTCGTAACATATCACTGGTTCCAAGTGGCCTAACTTTGATTTTGGAACTTTAATATACAAATTCTTGTCAGTACAAAAACTTTTCTATATGTGTTACAAATTCGGCTCTTTTGTAGCATTACAGAGAAGAAATGTTACATGGGATATTATTGCATTTTTCTTCTAAATGTACAAATTAATTGCCAGTAAAATTTACAAGAACGTTTAGAGTGTATTTATGGAAATGTCGTAATTTAGAATTATATGATGGCTCGTATATCTAAGACGTATGTATTAATCCCATATTTTTCTATACCTAAAGATCAACAGGAAGATTCCCTGTGACCAAATGATATTTCACTTAATCCCGAGACGTGCTGCGAAATCCTATTCTGCCGACCGCATTGATCTAGAGACCCATGGTCGTCCACAAATAGAATCCCCTTCCCTGCAGTCGACAGGGTTTGAATTTTTAACCGCTTTGTCTGCCGGGCTGTGCGGTAATAATCTTAGCGACCAGAGGCTGTCCGATCATGAGCCGAGCACATACCACCACAGTTTCCTATCGTGCACGCGGACTGATGGGGCATCAGACGGAGGTATCTTCAATCACGGTTTTACTAAAGGCTCACTAAGTTTCATTATCCTGTAGACTGCAGAATTAGATAGCGCTCGACCGGTTGTATATTAATGCACGAATCAAAGGTTAAGGCACATATGGTCTACTGATTAGAGGAGTATCAATGAAAGTTCATTTTATATAGTGAAAATGAGTGCACTATAGGAGGAGTAATTATGAAATCATTTTAAAGCGTGTAACTCTCAATTCTGGGAGAAATTTATTGGCATCACTGCAATCAATACTGATAGGAATATACAAATTTTCTAACTATTATTAACATATACTTTAATTGAAAACATATGCTCCTATTAATAGCCATAGGATTTCGACAATAATCTTACCTAACACTCAGATAGGTCAGAAAAAAATGTAAAACCACGCTGAGCAATCATGAATACAGAGAATTGTTATTAAGACGGACATACCTTGATTTACTGTGTTCTCCATTTACAATGCAGAATTAGATAGTGGCTGTCCGACTATATATATATATATATACATATATATATATATACACACATATACACTGAAGAGCCAAAAAAAAAAAACTGGTACAGGCTTGCGTATGCAAATAACACGGGTATGGAACCAATCAGAGTAACGCAATGCTGTCGGCAGCTAGATCAGTTACTGCTGCTACAATGGCAGGTTATCAAGATTTAAGTTAGTTTGAACGTGGTGTTATAGTCGGCGCACGAGAGATGGGACATAGCATCTCTGAGGTACCGATAACATTTCGATGTTCGCGTACGACCATTTCACGAGTGTACAGTGAATATCGGGAATCCGGTAAAACATCACATCTTCGACATCGCTGTGGCCGGAAAAAGATCGTGAAAGAACGGGACAAACGACGACTGATGAGAATCATTAAATGTGACAGACGTGCAACCCTTTCTCAAATTGGCGCATATTGGATTTGTGGACTGCCCTGCAGGATTCATGGTGTGAATTGCCTCCTGCATACCTTCAGACATTAGTGGAGTCCATGCCACGTCGTCTTGCGGCACTTCTGCGTGCTTAAGAGGGGGGGGGGTGGCTACACGATATTAGGCCGGTGTACCAGTTTTTTTGGCTCTTCAGTGTATATATAATGCATGAATGAACTTAAAAGATCATGCACACATTATTTACTGATTGAAGGAATAGGCATAGATGTTCTTATCGGATAATGACTGAGTGCACAGTACAAAGAATAATAAGGACATAATTATTCAAATGTGTAATTTACATGCATTACAGTAATGTTTTCATTTGAAAATAATGTATAAATATTGTTATGTTTTGAATTATTTTGCACGATAATGCATTTAATGTAACTTGATGCAATCGAACTGTGCCTAAAACTTGTGCAAAATTCATCTAACACTGTAAACGCCCAATCGTCATGAAGAGATGTCTTAAAAACCGTAACCCTTGATCAGGTTGAGCAACTATTTTTATTGAGTACTTGCTAGCGGTATGATTACAAGAACAGGACTTTTCACGTGCCTGATAACGTAATGTCGGAAAACGTTTTGCCAGAGAAATGAGTGAACAACATAATATGTATTGTGATAGTACTTCCTGACTTAGTTAAATTTTTCATGTTGAAATCAGTGTACTTAAAAATAAATTGCAGAAAAAAAAGAGAAGTGGTTTATTATATTTTTGCAGACGTGAAAATGAAACAGACTCACTTCACTATTGATAGTTTAAACCGCTCTATTCTGGCAAGAAAATATGAATAATATTTAAGGCTCGTTTTCACCTGCCATGCAGAAATTCTTCGTTTTCGTGTCATAATTTCAGTTTCAGAGGTATTATTGAAAACCTTATATTATAGAAAATTTACAATTCACTAGTTGTTTAATATTTTAATATCTAATTTTCAATGTGTGTTATTTCCTCCTTGCAAAATGTCATAAACTTATTGATAAAATATAAATATGTTCCTGACTTTCTCCAACTAGCAGATAACACATAATGAAAATCAAGCAAAAAAATCAAAGAACTTGTAAAATGTAACTTTTCTATAGCCATACATTGGCAGTAATTACTCCGAATCAGAAATTATGTAACGAAAATCTCTGCAAAATAGGTGAAGTCGAGTATAATATTATCCCCATACACACACTGGCCCAAGAAACGATTTAATCTCCCCGCGCAGTGGTTTCTTATATGCTCTGCCGTAAACTGTATTTACGCTCCATTAAAAGTTATGCCCCATCTTATTGAACCCTCTCCATATCGGCGGATTCGAGACGAATCCCAAGTCCCCCCCTCTCTCGTGAAACGCGTTCGCTATCGCTCGCGCGTTGCGATCACGTGGTCTCGCAAACGGTNGCTAATAACCGGGAGATACCGCTGCCACGTGCACACGATACGACTGTCGGGGGAAGAAGGGCCGGCTTCGGCGGAGACCCCGCATTCAATTACCTCCCAGATTGCCCCTGGGTTCGAACCGGCGATAAAAGAATACGGTCACGCGCGCATGGCGAATATTTGCAGTCTGGCCTCTTATACACTACCCCGCTACCCCCCAGGACTCGCTCAGGCCAACAACAACGCCGCAATCCCCGCGGTAATGGCAACGTATGGTCCGGCGACCGCCGGGGCGGAATTGTCCCTGCGAGAGGACGTGCGAGGACTAAGGACTTCTTCCTTGCCCACCGTTGCCGTCGTATTTACCGCGCTGGGCAATAGAGCGGGGGAATGTGTTCTCCCGTTTATCCGCACGGCGGTGGCGGCGGGCAGCCCCGCTGGACCGTTTCGCGACGGGAACAGCCCTTGCAGGGCGTTAGTTCACGCGCCGGGTAATGAGGACAGGTTTGCAGAAGGGCGACGGGCGTGCAGGCTGGCTCGTATACGCCGCTGTATGGCAAAACACGGGGCCTAAAGCTAGAGTTTTTGCTCGGCATAATCGTCGAATATTAAGGGCTCTCTCTGCATATCAAGCCTGCAGTCACGGATCAATATTAAAGAAATTTCTTCTCAATGCATCAGTTTTTATAATAACTGTTTCAAGCAAAAAACAATATTCAACGCAGTTTTCTTAAATAGTACTACCACGTTAAGAAATCTTTCAAAAAATTTAATTCATTCATACTTTTTTTTATGTAAATTAAAAAATATTTAAGTTAAACACAAAATTATGTAGGGTTTTTCAACCTGCTAGTACTCCTTTAAAAAATTTCGCATATAATAATTCTTGTATGAAATGGCTATCTTTAAAATTATTTACTGAGAAGAAATTGTTTTGACATTGATTCCCCATCATCAAAGACGGCGTCCAATCTCGCTCGAGTCATGGAATACACTACTTGCGGAAGTTGGAACCGAATTTCGTTTCCGTTTACAACCGAACCAGCTTTCACGCCTTTAAGTTAATTGGGTCAGGGTCAGTAGCGCAAATGCATCGCTAGGGCCTGAAATTACGTAACCGAGGGGTGTAACTTAATAATTATTCGAACCTAGATGTCACGGTTCGATGGTGTGGATTCATGTACGAAATGAGTGCTAACAAATTTTTCTACGACAAATTATAAATATATTTCTAGGCCAATATTAAACTATAAACAAGGACGCGTACGTTATTATTACAATAGTTCAGGATTACTTTGTATCGAAGTCACAAAGTGAAAATAAAAATAAATGCGTGTAATTCGTGATATTTTAATGTCGTAGCAATTTTCGGGAAGGAGGGGAGAAGTTCTGCGAGACATTTTTTTAGTGTTAACGTACTGTTTGATTATATCAAACGAAGCTGGACTGCAAAGGTAATAATTTTGATCATAAGGTTACCTGTTCTGCAACATGCCGTACATACAGTATATACACTCGGGATAATGTGTAGGACTCTATCTTTGACTCCGAGGAGAGTGAGGCCTACCACCCAAGGGCCCTTCCCTATTCCACACCAGCCACAGGTATGGTGCTCGGGCATCCAATTAGATTTAATGTACCCGACTTAGGCCTTGAGGTTCCCAGTGGCTGGAGGATGCTGTTTATGTCGAAGCGGCAGTACGTTCAGGTTGGATCTGAAAGGGGTCCTAACTTATCGTAGGTCATGTGCGCTGTGCACGTCAGAGATCGGCACCGATACGGGTATAGCTTTCCTGACGTGTCGCAACTTTATTGGTTGCTGCATACGCGATAATACTACAGCAACTCTTCTCATGCGTGCCGTTATGTACGGGGATGCCACGAAGTTGAAGCGGCTAGAGCGGTCGCCTCCCACCAAGACAAACCGGGTCTCGATTCCCGGCGGGGTCGCTCCCGGATTTCCGCACGTGGGAATCGTGCTGGACGATGCCACTGGTCGGCGAGTTTTCTCGGGGATCTTCCGTTTCCCCCGCTCTCGCATTCCGGTACTGCTCCATACGCTGCTTCACCCTCATCGGAACTAAATATTGCTATGTTGAGAGTCGCCCAAAATTACCCCCCCNGTAGATGTAAATAATTAAAGGCCGTTTACTGTAAACTGAGCACTCTTGAAAGCCCTGCTTAAGATTTCCTTATACGGGGATGTCAGGTAATTCGCGGATACGGACTTCACCACACTAATCTGTGATCAAAACTAAGTAGAAACTTCGAACACCTGTTAATGACGTTTCGGCGTTTTATATGCTGTTCTTAATGTGAAATAAAGTAATTTTATCTATTTCAATGTATTTTTCTCATAAACTAAGGGCTTTACACATTTTTACCAATGAACATTTTTTTCTTAGTTTTGACCATATATTCGTGAGGTGTATTCCGTACCCGCGTATTACCTCACGTCATGTATGCACAATGCGAGTTCTTCGACCACATGTAAGATTAACGTTGTCATAGGCCCCATCACTTTATTCATGGGTCGATCAAGCGAAACTGTAAAATTATCAGAAAAGTAGATCTTTCAAAAATTTGCTAAATAGTTCACGTAACGTGCATTAAAAACCAGAAAAGAAAATAGGTAATTTAAGTTTTTACAAACGTTTAACCAACACTTTCAATTGCACGTTAAGACATGGAACTACTTTCCCTTTACTTTATTGGGCACGTCCCTGCCGGTGTGCCCGTTTATTTATATATGCAGTTATGGACAGTGACATTTTTCAAAGGTTGATTTCAAAAGTGCTCAGATAACCGTGAACAGCACGTAATTGCGAGACAACATAGTCGAAATTAAAAATTAATGTGAATTTTAAGAGGTTTATGATGAACTTTGGTAAAATCTGCACGTGTTTAGAAATAACAGACGGAACCCGGATCCACAAAGCAAGTCTTGTCCCGGGTTTGCGGGAACGGCCCAGAAGTTAAATGGTCAGGATGGAAGGTGGTACGACGAGATGGCAGGAAGGGTTTGCAGATAAAAAAAACGGCCTTGCGATCTCCCTTGAACGAATTTCCTCTGGTCCCTCCCTCCTTCCCGCTACACACATCTCGCCGCGACTGTGGATTCGAAACCGCAACTTCCCGCTGCCGGCATAACTCTTCCCGGTTAATGCACTCGGCCGATTGGCGAACTTTCTCCCTCCCCCCCCCCCCNAGTATGCGCGAGCAGCAAGGGGAGTTCGAGGGGTGGCGAGGCCGATGGAAAAAGTCTTTCCCGGGCCAGGGCCTCCGATAGCAGGAGGGAATAAGAGATGGCTTTTCTTGCAACTAAACCTCGCGTTTTCCTCTTCCGAGCCCACCGTTCTCCCCCGCCGTTGTCTTGATGAGGCCCTGGAGAGACCCAAGTTTGGCGCCTCGAAACCCGACTTTATATCGCGGACCTTGGCGCGTTACCTTTGCGATCTACCGATCGCGCCATCTCAGAATCAAAACGACGCACTGGAGGCAGTTCCCTCCACTGTCACTGCAGTTTTGCTGCGTAGGAGACCGCCTGGGTTCCGATTGTAANGACGCGCTGGAGGCAGTTCCCTCCACTGTCACTGCAGTCTTGCTGCGTAGGAGACCGCCTGGGTTCCGATTGTAAAGCCCCTCCTCCTTTTGCAGCTTGCGCGACTTTACTGTGCTGTGCTCTTTGAAGTACTCTGACTACACCTTTCAAGTGCACTAACGAATAACTATGACAAGGCACTTACACGAACCTACTCCGTGGTTGAAAGTTGCCACTCGAATAAATTACGGAAATTCTTGAATCAGAAATTTAGTTTGGGGAAACCTCTCTCAAGGCATTGTGCAGCTACGAAACTGTATCACTTACTCGCCGAACTAATTGAGTTTGCGTAGAGTTACGGATACTGTAAAAAGAAAAAAAAACTAAGCCATAAAACTCTAAATGTGAATGTAAATATCGAGCGTTCACTGATACACTTCGATGATAAATGCTCAACGATACTATGAATTTAATCCTGTTTGATNACTAAGTCATAAAACTCTAAATGTGAATGTAAATATCGAGCGTTCACTGATACACTTCGATGATAAATGCTCAACGATACTATNAAACTAAGCCATAAAACTCTAAATGTGAATGTAAATATCGAGCGTTCACTGATACACTTCGATGATAAATGCTCAACGATACTATGAATTTAATCCTGTTTGATACATACAAGATTATATTTTCGTGTTTCTGCACANATGAATTTAATCCTGTTTGATACATACAAGATTATATTTTCGTGTTTCTGCACAGTATTATTCTACTTGTAATCATTGCACGTAATGCCATTTCAAGCGAAAAAAAAGTCTTAAGTATGCTTTACGAATGTAATTTTTCCGCAGTCAGCTGTGGCGTACAAAAGTACTGTCACTGTGAATTCAGAATATATATATATATAAATAACTTTAAAAAGAGTTAATCAGCCAGTTCACTTAAAATGCAATTCTTTCAAATTAAATCCTGTTGGCAAATACGTACGATTAAGTTGGTAGTTTTCTACACGTTTGTTAGCTTATAGCTAAACCTAGATATATAGTCTTTACGCCATTAGTTTCAGGTGGTCAAATATTGCTATCAATCTAGTAATTTCCACAGCATATTAACAATATGTCGATGAGCTACAGGTTCTCTTGTCACACTAATTATCCATAAAAATGGGAGCTTTACCAGTAAAAAATAAACACATACGATCTCTTTCCTAAAATGCTTGGAGATATTTCTGTACTTGATTAAAATGGACGTGTACTTAGTTGTCTGTGTGTTGCCCCGTCAGGCACTGGTGATGATGAAAATGTCAGAGTTGAAATGACTAAATTGAATGAAAGAGGAGGCCATATTCTTGTATATTTGGCTTGGTATTTACGCAGTTAAAGGTACTGTTTGATTTTAGATTACCTTAAGCAGTACTTGAAACAAATAAAATAATAATTTTCNATTTACGCAGTTAAAGGTACTGTTTGATTTTAGATTACCTTAAGCAGTACTTGAAACAAATAAAATAATAATTTTCGCTGGCCATCATATTCGAAAAGTTTGTAGGTACGCCATATTGTTTGAAAATAAGGTACAGTCTGCCCACTATTTCTTTAACTTATTCGTATATAATGGCATTATGTGATAACAGAAGGTTTTATTAACAAATATGTTGTATCTATGACTTTTTGTACCANATTTACGCAGTTAAAGGTACTGTTTGATTTTAGATTACCTTAAGCAGTACTTGAAACAAATAAAATAATAATTTTCCCTGGCCATCATATTCGAAAAGTTTGTAGGTACGCCATATTGTTTGAAAATAAGGTACAGTCTGCCCACTATTTCTTTAACTTCNCATATTGTTTGAAAATAAGGTACAGTCTGCCCACTATTTCTTTAACTTCTTCGTATATAATGGCATTATGTGATAACAGAAGGTTTTATTAACAAATATGTTGTATCTATGACTTTTTGTACCAAAATGTAAATCTGTCTTTTATTTGGAGAAACAGTTTGTTTTAACTGAATTGCATGTTTTGTTTATAGACTTAATTTTGGATAATATATATGCAAAAATATATTTTTCAACATGAAAAAAAAATGTACCATTAGGTAAAATATAAATCGTAATAATATGAAATTCACACTGTGTAAGGTTTCTTCCACAACGTGCAGTTTATTATTTCCTGCTTGGTAGAACTGCGTGAGCCTATTAGTACAGAACAATTTAAACTTGTCCCTATGGTATATTTCAATGTAAAAATTCAGTACAAATTGTGGCAAAACCTTTTAAGAAGAGTGTTAAATTCTATCATTATTCAAAACAGCTCTTGTGTGTATTTACCAAGATTTACAAACATTTATATTTACTCTCGGTTTATACTTTTGCTCTTATACTAAGAGTTAAAAAAAATTATTTAAAGTACTACAGTCTCCTATTCAACGCAGTTGTTGCCTCGTTGTCATATTGGCAAATTTTTCACCTATTAAATTTTTAATATAGCCCATTATACTCGTGTAAGTAGATTTTGACTAAGAAATGCTTAAGGTCGTGTGGAGCATCTAGCTTTTCAATATTTAGCCCTTCGACAACCGGACCTAGCCCGATAGGTTCTTTGTCCCGACTGAGAGTCATTCGGGCGTTCGTTTTCCGACTGAATTTCGAACAACCCTCAAGCGTGATCAGTTTACTGATCACGTATTTCTTTGATGACGAGATTACAAACTTTAATCACTTGTAGCTGCTTTCGAAGATCGTCCACCTACCTTCCCGTATAATTTAATCGTGTCACAGTTATAAAAATTAATTCCGCAGNTGTGACACTGAATCAAAATGACAGACGCTCAGTTAATACAAATAATTTCACGATATTCCTCTTCGATCGCATTTTTCCCATGGGATGAGAACAGTGGGCTTGGTCGCACAGCTACTAATATTAACGACTAGAAACACGGGAACATTTCGCCTAGCCTATGATAAATACTGAAATGCTAGATGATTCACATAACATTACGCATTTTAATCAAAATCTACTTAAACGAGTATAATGTGGACTGTATTAAAAATTCACTGTAGGTTCAGTCTTTTATACACAGTCTTCTAAACATCCGAGCCTCAGTTATTTGTTCGCTGGCTGCTGCTTCAATTTTTTCTCAGTTCTAACCTAAACGAGTTAGAAAGGGCTTCAGTTTTTTTCCCCCTTGGAGGTTTCTTTTTGAGTCCTATTACTCCACACTCTATCTGAATAAGTGAAAATTTAACTATTGAAATCAGTTAACAGCATCTGACTTATCAAACAAACACTTAAAAAAATTCAGTTGATGAATAACTGAAAAAATTAATAAGTGATGCAAAACTGTCATTTTCTTCATTAATTTATCAGCTGAATTGATTTAAGAGACTGTTGAAAACTTATATACGTATAACATGAATAAGGTTTTAATCATACACTTTTATTTACAGTTATGTTTTAAAATAATATTTACCTAAATACATACGTAAACACAAACAATAAAAAAAAACACTATATAGTGCGTAGTATTGTTAAATCAGGGCAGGTTGTAACAAGGAATAATAAAGGTTACAACCAACCCTCTTACACGCCATTACAGAAAAATTCCTGTGTGACTAGTACCATTAAAATAAAGCAAAGATAGGGCCTGGCATTTATAAAGCACGCTTGCATTTACAGACAACTTATTTAAATATTTTCATTTCTGGATTATACAAGTGATAGGAAAGTTAGTAAAATGAGGGAAATAATTTACTTACCTTTACAGAAAACAAACAATTCCATGGAGCGAAAGTATTCTGCGTCGTACAGCGATGGTGTTCTCGTATAAACTGACGCAGTTTTTGGCACGTCCTTTGATGTACAGAGTGCTGTGATCCGTTGGAAACTATCCGGACTAAGTCCACTGTTACAACTAACCCCTTGTTACTACCATCCCCAGTTTCCCTTATTGTATAGGCAAAATTTTAAATATTATATAAGCAGGTCTCCTAGATATAGACCTATTTAGTATTTTTATTATCTATTATGAATTGGGAGAGATAATGCACGTTTCAATATATTTTAATGATACAAAGTCAAAGTGACAATTAATTAATTGTCCATCAATAAATATTTGTTATGTATTTTTTATTTAAAAAACGTTTTTTGAATTGTTTATTTTGTAACTGAGGGCAGTAAAGAAACATAACTATATCTAAACTTGCTCATAAAAATTACAAACACTGTCATAGTTCACTCAGGATTCTTNAATTGCATGTTTTGTTTATAGACTTAATTTTGGATAATATATATGCAAAAATATATTTTTCAACATGAAAAAAAAAATGTACCATTAGGTAAAATATAAATCGTAATAATATGAAATTCACACTGTGTAAGTTTTCTTCCACAACGTGCAGTTTATTATTTGCTGCTTGGTAGAACTGCGTGAGCCTATTAGTAGAGAACAATTTAAACTTGTCCCTATGGTATATTTCAATGTAAAAATTCAGTACAAATTGTGGCAAAACCTTTTAAGAAGAGTGTTAAATTCTATCATTATTCAAAAGAGCTCTTGTGTGTATTTACCAAGATTTACAAACATTTATATTTACTCTCGGTTTATACTTTTGCTCTTATACTAAGAGTTAAAAAAAATTATTTAAAGTACTACAGTCTCCTATTCAACGCAGTTGTTGCCTCGTTGTCATATTGGCAAATTTTTCACCTATTAAATTTTTAATATAGCCCATTATACTCGTGTAAGTAGATTTTGACTAAGAAATGCTTAAGGTCGTGTGGAGCATCTAGCTTTTCAATATTTAGCCCTTCGACAACCGGACCTAGCCCGATAGGTTCTTTGTCCCGACTGAGAGTCATTCGGGCGTTCGTTTTCCGACTGAATTTCGAACAACCCTCAAGCGTGATCAGTTTACTGATCACGTATTTCTTTGATGACGCGATTACAAACTTTAATCACTTGTAGCTGCTTTCGAAGATCGTCCACCTACCTTCGCGTATAATTTAAGCGTGTCACAGTTACAAAAATTAATTCCGCAAGATCAATCGTGACAACGAATTCAGTCACACGAATATATACACGCCAACCTGTGACACTGAATCAAAATGACAGACGCTCAGTTAATACAAATAATTTCACGATATTCCTCTTCGATCGCATTTTTCCCATGGGATGAGAACAGTGGGCTTGGTCGCACAGCTACTAATATTAACGACTAGAAACACGGGAACATTTCGCCTAGCCTATGATAAATACTGAAACGCTAGATGATTCACATAACATTACGCATTTTAATCAAAATCTACTTACACGAGTATAATGTGGACTGTATTAAAAATTCACTGTAGGTTCAGTCTTTTATACACAGTCTTCTAAACATCCGAGCCTCAGTTATTTGTTCGCTGGCTGCTGCTTCAATTTTTTCTCAGTTCTAACCTAAACGAGTTAGAAAGGGCTTCAGTTTTTTTCCCCCTTGGAGGTTTCTTTTTGAGTCCTATTACTCCACACTCTATCTGAATAAGTGAAAATTTAACTATTGAAATCAGTTAACAGCATCTGACTTATCAAACAAACACTTAAAAAAATTCAGTTGATGAATAACTGAAAAAATCAATAAGTGATGCAAAACTGTCATTTTCTTAATTAATTTATCAACTGAATTGATTTAAGAGACTGTTGAAAACTTATATACGTATAACATGAATAAGGTTTTAATCATACACTTTTATTTACAGTTATGTTTTAAAATAATATTTACCTAAATACATACGTAAACACAAACAATAAAAAAAAACACTATATAGTGCGTAGTATTGTTAAATCAGGGCAGGTTGTAACAAGGAATAATAAAGGTTACAACCAACCCTCTTACACGCCATTACAGAAAAATTCCTGTGTGACTAGTACCATTAAAATAAAGCAAAGATAGGGCCTGGCATTTATAAAGCACGCTTGCATTTACAGACAACTTATTTAAATATTTTCATTTCTGGATTATACAAGTGATAGGAAAGTTAGTAAAATGAGGGAAATAATTTACTTACCTTTACAGAAAACAAACAATTCCATGGAGCGAAAGTATTCTGCGTCGTACAGCGATGGTGTTCTCGTATAAACTGACGCAGTTTTTGGCACGTCCTTTGATGTACAGAGTGCTGTGATCCGTTGGAAACTATCCGGACTACGTCCACTGTTACAACTAACCCCTTGTTACTATCATCCCCGGCTTTCCCTATTGGATAGGCAAAATTTTAAATGTTATATGAGCAGGTCTCCCAGATATAGACCTTTTTAGTATTTTTATTATCTATTATGAATTGGGAGAGATAATGCACGCTTCAATATATTTGAATGATACAAATTCAAAGTGACAATTAATTAATTGTCCATCAATAAATATTTTTTATGTATTTTTTATTTAAAAAACGTTTTTTGAATTGTTTATTTTGCAACTGAGGACAGTAAAGAAACATAACTATATCTAAACTTGCTCATAAAAATTACAAACACTGTCATAGTTCACTCAGGATTCTTNACAGTAAAGAAACATAACTATATCTAAACTTGCTCATAAAAATTACAAACACTGTCATAGTTCACTCAGGATTCTTACCTAGGAAACCGATCACACATGATTTTTATTGAGAAATAATAATAAAAGCCAACATTTGAGAAAAATATGGCAGAATGGAAGTTCGTATACAGCAAAATTATGTACCACAGAATACTAAAATACTGCATGCAGCATAAAATAAAGTGGCTTCAAGAATATAACAGTATCTGGTAATAATTGTAGTTCAGTAAGTTAGTGAGAAGCTTTTTTTAAACACCAGTTACTAACCGGCGTAATTTTACATCGCCAAAATTCTGAATCTAAGAATAACTTGTATAATTATTTATGCTTACCCACTATTTGCTGACAACAGAATTTTTCACACCGAATATCACGAGAAAAAATTAAATTCTTTCCAACTCAGATTTGGCAACAATTGGTGCAAAATTTGTTTAAATTATACGTTTAGAGTTTCCGTATAAATCTGCGGAGACAAATATCACATCTCATTTTACAGTGATTTCCAGTTTTATTGTTCTGCTGGNGAGTTTCCGTATAAATCTGCGGAGACAAATATCACATCTCATTTTACAGTGATTTCCAGTTTTATTGTTCTGCTGGACTATAGCAAAATTAATTTCCTGATAGTAGGATATTAACGACAGGCTCTAAGTGACTATATAGATCACCACCTTTCNACTATAGCAAAATTAATTTCCTGATAGTAGGATATTAACGACAGGCTCTAAGTGACTATATAGATCACCACCTTTCACTCGGAAAATTGTGACGACCGTTACGGAAGCAAAGCTCCGCTGTTATGGGCTGGAAGGCTGCAGCAATATCCGGCGCGTATCAATGTATCATACGTGGTTTTCACGCCCCCGTTAAGATGTGGTTTTTTCCCCGTTTACACCCTGAGTCAGGGGGGGAGGAGTTTGGAGAAACCTGTTACCTGGACGCCCGTAAAACCGCACGTGTAAATAATCAGCCATTGGTTTGGGGGNCGCCGACCTGTAAAAACGGCGTGATGAGGTCTGTAACGCAGGACGTTACGGATGTAATGTCGCGAGTGCCGGGTTATATGGCCCTGCCCCTCAAATCATGAGTTTCCGGGAAAGAGATGGCGGTAAAGGACGGAAGAAAGGATAGCGTCCCGGTTATTAGGTCACAGAACGAAATGCTTCGCCCGCGGGTCACCGCTGCCTTTTGTCTCCTGAAACGGAATGCGCTGCGATGCACTTCGTGCTGCATTGCGTTGGGACGTGTGCCGCTGTGTCANCCTTTTGTCTCCTGAAACGGAATGCGCTGCGATGCACTTCGTGCTGCATTGCGTTGGGACGTGTGCCGCTGTGTCATCGTTGTAGGAAAGGACACGGAGGTAGACGGTGCGATGGCTGAGGCGATAAAAAAAAAGAAGATAGATTTACAACCTGTGAGAGCCCGGGCAGAATAAACTTTTACAAGCGGGCGATCATACAAACGTCTAGACCCACACAGCAGCAGCAAGCTACAAGAAATAACATGAAACGATAATGTAGCTGTTTCCACGCCTCGCGGGCGATATTGCTTCTTTTCGCATATCTGTGTAGTGTTTTTGCTGGCCACGTGGGAGACGGAGGAGGGAGACAGAAGATACGTATTATTTTTGGTCTATAACTTGAAAAATTTCTTTCCGTAAAATGGGTAAAAATATTTCGGTGTCTATATTGTTTTGATCACACAGGTTTGTTGCGAAGACGTATAGTATTTTGTAATGAAATTCATGTCTCCAGGATCCTTATATTCATCTCACGCCATTGATTAAATCTTAAGACTCATAACAGCTGAAGTATTATTGCAAGCATTCTACCCACTCGAATAAACGTATAAAATAATTACAGTGAATATGAGACAAGATATNCTGAAGTATTATTGCAAGCATTCTACCCACTCGAATAAACGTATAAAATAATTACAGTGAATATGAGACAAGATATTAAACGATTAAATTTGGGAATCAGCCCAGAATTAACAATATTGTTCGTTATTGATATGGTACAAATAGTCTGTCCCATATCTAAATGAAGTGATAAAATTTTTTTATAGAATGCACTATATATTATAGTATATATTATATACACACTATATAATATAATGTAATAAATAAGCAATTTATAATCTACAATCTATCAAATGTATACCATACAATTTATAACTAACAATATATAATAAACATATTATAATACGCAATAAACCACATAATATGATAAATAACATAAGTTACGAAATATGCAATATATTTGCTAATATATTAAATATCAATGTAATATTATTTTGTGTATGTTTATTCATGTAATGTAGGTATATGATACATATTATATTAAATAACATATACTGGGAGGTACTATAACCATGTGAGTGTTTTCCACGAGAAAGTGAAAGAGTGTAGGGTTTTTTTTGTTTTATTCTGAGGACTTTGAGTGAAACTTTTCCACGTCCTTATCGTAATTTATTGATTTGTTTTTAGCAAAGGATGTGGTGGCTTACGTTTGTCAACATTAAATATTTTATTACAATATTTTCCGTAGTCAGTTTATTATGTTAGGTCAATTCACAACTGTCATGGTTTAGAATTTTTTTTTCGACTGATTTGTTTTGGAATTTTAATTTTACGACTAAACGAAAGTATAAATTATTCATGGTTATGTGTACATTTTAAAATACATGTCTAGGATTTACCTTTCTGGCATATTTGCATCCTTCCAACATATCAAATATTAACACTGTCATGAACCCCATCACTTTATTCATGTGCCAATGATGACTAACTGAAATTAGAAGGGACGCCAATATGTTACTAATATGTCAACTTCCATAGTTGTGTGCATGAAGCGAATAGAAACAAAATAACATAATCCCAATTCCCACGTATTTTAAACATAGTATATCCAATGAGAAGTTATCACGTGCAATTGAAGTAATTTTCATACAGCGCTGCCAACTTTACTAAGAGCATACCATTCAGTGTGTTCGTGTAAGTATATGCAGTAATGGGCAATTACTTTTTCAAAAGTTGATTTCAGAAGGGCGTTATTAATCGCCATCAGATATAGCTGAATTTACTTTCTGTAGAAAGCAAAAGTATGCACTTAAGAGACTTAATGGGCATACTATTGGAAGTCTGCGTTTTTAAACCTCTGTTCCAGCTGTTAACACACTGAAAATTAATTAATTAATTAATTTTTACAACAAAATATATTAGAGTTCATTTAATTTATGGGCATGTTAAAGTCACTGATTTGGGCCTACCACAGATGATACGAGAGTAAATGCGTAGGGTATTTCACTCACAGTACTTAAAAAAAAAAAATACTGCTAATTATTTTTGCTACAGAAAAATTTCAACAGCTTTTAGCATACGCAGAATTTTCTTTAGTATAGAAACATTACATGTATAAAAACTCTTAAAACAAACTCCACGTTGACCTGGCGAGATTAGACTATCTAAAATTAGCAGTTGAGGTCATATGTAATTGAACTAACGAAAGCCCAATCGGGTTTGATGACGTTTGTGAACTAAGTTACTTTTTAAAAAGTAACATAGGTATTTACATGTATCTAATGATAAAATGTACTTATTTCTAAACCAAGTCCACGTGTTAATTATTCTTTGAATAATTCAAGGAAAGTCAGGAAGGCTTGAAAGTGTATGCTTATATCTTAAATGTATGTCTTTATGGCATATCATACTGCTGTCTCGAAGCAAAAGGAGTTTGTTTTTCACACTCGACCCGCTAAAGGTTTCCTGGCAACTCACAAACTCTCCGTCACACAAGACATTGTTTTGACCACAGGGTTAGGCTAGTTGGGAATTTATTTCGAGTCGAGGTTGCCACGCGGGTAAAAAGTGTGGCAGAAATTATTTTGGTTTGGGTGCTTTGTTGGGGGACTCCCGTTTTACCATGCTCTCAAAACCTTGATGTTACCAGCAGCCAAAACATCTCCTCTACTCTCTCTCTCTCCCTCTCTCTCTCATCTCCTTTTTATCATGCTTCTTGATTCCGTCCATTCAAAATGCTTGCGTCATTTCAACTTTGTTCATTTTCCAGGCTGGCATATTTCACTCATCCTTACTGACACGCCCTCAAACGGTATTTTGTATTTTTTTTTGCGGATCTTTTGTTCCCATCTACCCCTTCCCCCCCAACTTGATTTCTCCGTTATTCAAAGCGATGTGCAGATTGCTTTTCAAAGAACAGAATTGCATGCATTTGTAGACGTAAAAGTGCAACTCAGTAAGAAATGGGCTCTTCATAAATCGCTAAGCAATTCGCCTACCTGAAGTTCTTTTGTGTGCTCGAGATACGATAGCAATGGGGAGATGTGAGTGACAACAGCTCACATAGTATAAGTCTCATCACCTCCACGCTCGATGTGGTTAACTTGCGTACAGGTTGGCAGTCATACAACAGCGTGTCTAAGTNATAAGTCTCATCACCTCCACGCTCGATGTGGTTAACTTGCGTACAGGTTGGCAGTCATACAACAGCGTGTCTAAGTAGTAACTTTATACAATTTAATGACACGCAGGCTTCTTCAAAATTGTCTTTGTTGTAGTCCCTATAATATTTCAGCTAGAGTTCTGTTCATTAATTTTAAAACTTCCTTTACATCGCTTTATTGAGGTCGAACGAGACATTAACTCTCGAAAAACGAAGGACGGTTCTGCAGTGATTTTCGGAAGTATGGCGCACTCTGAAATGTTGAACATCATTTAAGCAACTGCTGTATTATTTAATGAATAGCCAAGCAGGCTTCTGAAGAAATTCAGAACAGATCAAACTAAATTTCNATAAGTCTCATCACCTCCACGCTCGATGTGGTTAACTTGCGTACAGGTTGGCAGTCATACAACAGCGTGTCTAAGTTGTAACTTTATACAATTTAATGGCACGCAGACTTCTTCAAAATTGTCTTTGTTGTAGTCCCTATAATATTTCAGCTAGAGTTCTGTTCATCAATTTTAAAACTTTCTTTGCATCGCTCGCTTTATTGAGGTCGAACGAGACATTAACTCTCGAAAAACGAAGGACGGTTCTGCAGTGATTTTCGGAAGTATGGCTCACTCTGAAATGTTGAACATCA
The DNA here is from genome assembly GCA_002778355.1 of Clitarchus hookeri. Classification (NCBI taxonomy): domain Eukaryota; kingdom Metazoa; phylum Arthropoda; class Insecta; order Phasmatodea; family Phasmatidae; genus Clitarchus; species Clitarchus hookeri. Next base: position 650,658 of record NQII01000389.1, on the reverse strand, counting down.
TTCAAGCAACTGCTGTATTATTTAATGAATAGCCAAGCAGGCTTCTGAAGAAATTCAGAACAGATCAAACTAAATTTCNCTGAAGTATTATTGCAAGCATTCTACCCACTCGAATAAACGTATAAAATAATTACAGTGAATATGAGACAAGATATCAAACGATTAAATTTGGGAATCAGCCCAGAATTAACAATATTTTTCGTTATTGATATGGTACAAATAGTCTGTCCCATATCTAAATGAAGTGATAAATTTTTTTTATAGAATGCACTATATATATTATAGTATATATTATATACACACTATATAATATAATGTAATAAATAAGCAATTTATAATCTACAATCTATCAAATGTATACCATACAATTTATAACTAACAATATATAATAAACATATTATAATACGCAATAAACCACATAATATGATAAATAACATAAGTTATGAAATATGCAATATATTTGCTAATATATTAAATATCAATGTAATATTATTTTGTGTATGTTTATTCTTGTAATGTACGTATATGCTACATATTATATTAAATAACATATACTGGGAGGTACTATAACCATGTGAGTGTTTTCCACGAGAAAGTGAAAGAGTGTAGGGTTTTTTTTGTTTTATTCTGAGGACTTTGAGTGAAACTTTTCCACGTCCTTATCGTAATTTATTGATTTGTTTTTAGCAAAGGATGTGGTGGCTTACGTTTGTCAACATTAAATATTTTATTACAATATTTTCCGTAGTCAGTTTATTATGTTAGGTCAATTCACAACTGTCATGGTTTAGAATTTTTTTTTCGACTGATTTGTTTTGGAATTTTAATTTTACGACTAAACGAAAGTATAGATTATTCATGGTTAAGTGAACATTTTAAAATACATCTCTAGGATTTACCTTTCTGGTATATTTGCATCCTTCCAACATATCAAATATTAACACTGTCATGAACCCCATCACTTTATTCATGTGCCAATGATGACTAACTGAAATTAAAAGGGACGTCAATATGTCACTTATATGTCAACTTCCATAGTTGTGTGCATGAAACGAATAGAAACAAAGTAACATAATCCCAATTCCCACGTATTTTAAACATAGTATCTCCAATGAGAAGTTATCACGTGCAATTGAAGTACTTTTCATACAGCGCTGCCAACTTTACTAAGAGCATACCATTAAGTGTGTTCGTGTAAGTATATGCAGTAATGGGCAATTACTTTTTCAAAAGTTGATTTCAGAAGTGCGTTATTAATCGCCAACAGATATAGCTGAATTTACTTTCCGTAGAAAGCAAAAGTATGCACTTCAGAGACTTAATGGGCATACTATTGGAAGTCTGCGTTTTTAAACCTCTGTTCCAGCTGTTAACACACTGTAAATTAATTAATTAATTAATTTTTACAACAAAATATATTGGAGTTCATTTAATTCATGGGCATGTTAAAGTCACTGATGTGGGCCTACCACAGATGATACGAGAGTAAATGCGTAGGGTATTCCACTCACAGAACTTAAAAAAATAAAAAAAAAATACTGCTAATTATTTTTGCTACAGAAACATTTCAACAGTTTTTAGCATACGCAGAATTTTCTTTAGTATAACCACATTACATGCATAAAAACTCTTAAAACAAACTCCACGTTGACCTGGCCTGATTAGACTATCTAAAATTAGCAGTTGAGGTCATATGTAATTGAACTAACGAAAGCCCAATCGGGTTTGATGACGTTTGTGAACTAAGTTACTTTTTAAAAAGTAACATAGGTATTAACATGTATCTAATGATAAAATGTACTTATTTCTAAACCAAGTCCACGTGTTAATTATTCTTTGAATAATTCAAGGAAAGTCAGGAAGGCTTGAAAGTGTATGCTTATATCTTAAATGTATGTCTTTATGGCATATCATACTGCTGTCTCGAAGCAAAAGGAGTTTGTTTTTCACACTCGACCCGCTAAAGGTTTCCTGGCAATTCACAAACTCTCCGTCACACAAGACATTGTTTTGACCACAGGGTTAGGCTAGTTGGGAATTTATTTCGAGTCGAGGTTGCCACGCGGGTAAAAAGTGTGGCAGAAATTAACTTGGTTTGGGGTTTTTTTTGGGGAACTCCCGTTTTACCATGCTGTCAAAACCATGATGTTACCAGCAGCCAAAACATCTCCTCTACTCTCTCTCTCTCTCTCTCTCATCTCCTTTTTTATCATGCTTCTTGATTCCGTCCATTCAAAATGCTTGCGTCATTTCAACTTTGTTCATTTTCCAGGCTGGCATATTTCACTCATCCTTACTGACACGCCCTCAAACGGTATTTTGTATTTTTTTTTGCGGATCTTTTGTTCCCATCTACCCCTTCCCCCCCAACTTGATTTCTCCGTTATTCAAAGCGATGTGCAGATTGCTTTTCAAAGAACAGAATTGCATGCATTTGTAGACGTAAAAGTGCAACTCAGTAAGAAATGGGCTCTTCATAAATCGCTAAGCAATTCGCCTACCTGAAGTTCTTTTGTGTGCTCGAGATACGATAGCAATGGGGAGATGTGAGTGACAACAGCTCACATAGTATAAGTCTCATCACCTCCACGCTCGATGTGGTTAACTTGCGTACAGGTTGGCAGTCATACAACAGCGTGTCTAAGTTGTAACTTTATACAATTTAATGGCACGCAGACTTCTTCAAAATTGTCTTTGTTGTAGTCCCTATAATATTTCAGCTAGAGTTCTGTTCATCAATTTTAAAACTTTCTTTGCATCGATCGCTTTATTGAGGTCGAACGAGACATTAACTCTCGAAAAACGAAGGACGGTTCTGCAGTGATTTTCGGAAGTATGGCGCACTCTGAAATGTTGAACATCATTTAAGCAACTGCTGTATTATTTAATGAATAGCCAAGCAGGCTTCTGAAGAAATTCAGAACAGATCAAACTAAATTTCCGTTTTGGAGCGTTGCATTAACTCTCTAGGGCAAGTGGAAGAGACGTGGCTTAAAAAAAAAGAAAAAGACTTGCAATTTGCATTGCGATCCGCGTAGAATCTCGTCCTATTCGGAGCTGCTCTCTCAAAGAAATTCGACCGGCGCTCGGCGACGCATTCTATGCGGCTGCAGTTTTTTTTTTTAATTTACCGGTGAATGCCGTGGCGAATTCTCCCTCCAAACATTTGCTGAAGGTTTAGAAAAGTGCGGATCTGCGTGAGGCGAGAAGCTTTTCATGCGGTCGGGATGAAGGAAGAGAAGAGTTGGACTGTGGGGGAAGAGCGGCTAGAGTTAGAATGCTGGCGATAATTTCATCCCACGCTGACATGATGCGCGGAATTGGTCTGACAAAGTGGGGTCTCGTCACCTCATTTTTTAGAATTCGTTTTTTAATAGCTTACGGAAGTGAGGTGGCTTTAAAAGAAAAAGTCAGGTGAAAAAAAAGGAAAAGACAGGTGGTTAGGTGGGTGTGTAAGTAAAGGTGTTAAGGGTGGTGGGGAAGGCCGGGGGGGGGGGACTCCGAATTTGTGCAGGTGGGTGGTTTGGTTGAAGACAGACGGACTCACGGGGGATATCAGGAGACCAGAAAATATAGAGAAGTTGTTTCCTCATTTCACGCTCCACACCCCATAGCTAAAGTCTGTCTAAACTGCCATCAGCACAGAGTCAGCAACGTGGAAGAATTCTACTGCGGTGCTCCGGTGAGAAGCTCCACCTTCCGGGGAATACTGCTGAGGAAGAGTAATTAAGGGTGTCGACTTGATTTTTAATTTGGTGTATAAACGCTGCTGATTGACTGCTTTGAGAGGTGGAAGAGTACGTTCTCAAAGAAAAAGAGTCTCATTAATTAAGTATTTTAAGAAGTCGAATGCCAGTACTTGTTTTGGATTCTTTGCTCGTGAAAAAAAATTGCAAATGGATTCTTGCGCCTTTGCCACAGAGGTCGTCAGATTAACTTCGAGCAAGACTCATTATTCCAGTTTTAAAACGCATACACAGCACATTTTTTCGTCTCTAACTTCTTTGTTTGTGCTTTGATTTTTTTTTTATCGTGCCATCAAGGCAATGAACTCGCTGAGGAGCACACGTGCACAAACGCATGTTCAGGCGTCGTTCAAAACGCCTCTTGTGTGCGCACAGAGCGTAGTTCATTATTCCTCCTAGCTCGACCCGTACGTCTGTTCGCGGCACGCGATGTGAGGGTTGTTAACACTCGCCCGCGCTACAGACCCTGTGGCTCTTATCTAATGAACCAGCCCTTTGCACTGTCCACACACGTACGTCACCTCGAGCACCAATAAAACTTCATCTATTCGCCGCCCACATGCACATCTCCAACACCGGCTAAGCGAACTTCATAATTACTCTACTTAATGGGCAAATCGACAGTCTCCGTTGCGTAGTAGTTAGCTCTGCTGTATCTCACACGTCAGATCCAGGTTTGCTTCTCAATAACCAACCCTTAAAATGTTTTAAAATAGTTTATGGGTCTGCTCGCTCTATTTACAATGGAAGGTAAGGTTAAATCACCTCAGGTTCGTACTGTCAAGTCACCTCGAGTGCTCGACATTTTCTATGACCATGGCATTTCTTCGATTTCCTACCTTGAAACTTTCAGATCATCATCGGCGTTTATAAATCACCCTTTAAATTAAAAAAAAGTAGGATTGCCAGTGCATCCTACAAACACATCTTCATGTGTTTTTTGTACATTGTCATTTGTGTCTGATTTGCAAATATTATTACTGCTCTACACTTTGTTCAAAACGAGGAAATCAGTTGTAGCTTTAAATGCAAATAACAAATTTAAGGCCAAAAATATTTGTTACTATCACCCATTCTGTCATCTCCAAATCGAAATGGAAATTTTCGCTGTACTTCATTAGAGTCACGCCAAAATCAATATTTTAATTAAAATAAATTAATCTTAATAATTTTTGAGACATATTTTTGTATTTTTAAAAAATTAAAAATATGGTATACTATTTAAAGTTAATACCTACAGGGAAACAATGTCAGATGCTCTTTAATATATAGCTATCACCCCGCACTCATAATACCTTGAAATTATGTTCTTGATATTAATTTTGTTTTCTACCAAATAAAAGCTTAGTTCTTCACTTTGTGTTAATGACATCTCTTTACACACATAGAGGAACGAAAAAAACGGAAATTATTAGCAAAAGTAAAAATTTAACCATAATAAATTTAGTACCACCACAAATAAAATTCATTTGCTGAAAAAAAAAGAAGTATGCATTACAAGGCGTAAGAAATTAATAAGTAAAACAGTCTTCTATAAAATCTCAAGGCTTTTTGAGATTTCCTTCATTAATAACGGCGTCCCTCTGATACTCCAAAGAGGGGAGAGAAACCATAGCGCAGTTGAAATGAATGAAAGTAGCAGGTGTGTGAATTGGAGGTGCAGAATTTCGTCGAGGCGCCATAACCATTATCCTGGTCGGCCGCGCCGTCATTTGTAAGCTGTGTTCGGTCACAATTGCGGTCGGGGTCGGGTTATTACTGACGCTGGTCCCCCTGATGTTACTGATGGAGAAGGGGTTGAGGGTGAAGGGGTAGGGAACAAGCCCTTGTCAGCCGCGCGTTCGTCCAGTCATGCAATGCGCACATCAGCAGTCNCAGCCGCGCGTTCGTCCAGTCATGCAATGCGCACATCAGCAGTCGCACGAATCGAAGAGAGAAAGTATGGAAGCGAGGCAGCTTGGTGTGGAAGGACATTGCGGTGAGAGAGAAGTAAAGAAAAAAAGCGACGGCTTGTGCCTTAACGGGGCTGGTCACCAATAAAAAAAATCTATTANTCGCACGAATCGAAGAGAGAAAGTATGGAAGCGAGGCAGCTTGGTGTGGAAGGACATTGCGGTGAGAGAGAAGTAAATAAAAAAAGCGACGGCTTGTGCCTTAACGGGGCTGGTCACCAATAAAAAAAATCTATTATTTTATATTTCTAAAAAATGCTATTTAATAAACATGTAGACATTATTTACAAGTAATCTTTCCTCGAATAAAAATATTTTAGACAGTATTTTTTTTTGCATAACTGAATCTCAAAATCACAAATGCAGTGTTTTTGGGCAGTACAAAATACAAACTAACTCACTTGCCAAAGTGAGGTATTCACATCGCAATAAGATACCATCAGACTCAAGGAATCTTTAAACTTACGCGTGTACATGTATCGCCATTTTTAAATAAACGCTTAAAACAAGGAAATGATTACATACACTTTATTTTGTTGCAGTTTATGGCTATTTGAAAAAATAAATGTTTCTATACATACATTAAAATGAATTAAGACATAAACTTTCAGTCACCCTTGTTAAATTTTCTGTAAATATTTTATTTACGTAATCTAAGAGTCTCTATCACAACGCACACAACCACTGTACTCAACAAATGTTGCATTAACTCGAAAACGCAAAAGTTATAGAGAGTTGCACAACGAAACATTTTTGTTTACTTGTATCCTGTGTTTCAAATTCTGCTCTCAACCACTGATAATACTGTTACAAGACGCCTGAGGGGCGCGTATCTGAGTGCTTGAAGGTTGGAGGTCTTGATCAAAATAAAATAAATAAATTTCGATTTTAAATTTATTTACACAGGTATTATTTACAGCATTAAATGGTCTAGCTCCACTATTACTTTTTTATTTCTCAACGAGCGCAATATTTAACGTCTATTTCAACTCCAATTAACATCCTTCTTAATGTATGTGTTTGGTCAAAGTCAGTTAACTCATTCTCATCATTAACACATGTTAAGACTGCCTGTTGCCATCATTTGTAATATCTTTCACTCACACATCCAGTCCAAGAGTCCAGCCTGACAGTTGCACTCTTCACTGAGCCGACGCCCGCAGTCGCAGATTTTTCTCCCGCTGGTCACTTCTCTCGCTACTTGTTTCTCTTCTTGCTCGTCGTCTATCGCCTAAAGTCGCAAAATCGCCTAGACTCCTGACTCTCATAAACTCTTGGCTCGGAGGCCCGTCGCACTTGTATACTATCGCTGACCTTGACCTGGAATGTTCAACTCACCCCAAGTCACGCTGAGAGAAACTAGGGCAGTAGTACTGATCAGAAAATTCCTTCAATGATATCTCAAAGACACCCAATACACAGGGTCGAAAGTGGCACGTGCCCTGATAAGCATAACAGGCACGCTTTGTAAACATTCCTTTGTGAAAAGCCGCCGCGTCTCTGGTTGCAACTGATAACGCGCGCGTCCATAAATCATCCGTGACTCACATACTCGCAGAGCGGCCGTTTGTAACAATACTTTGTATTGTAAATTTACTTATTTTAATATGAGTGTCAACACCTACCTATTTATTACACGACGACGGAGGGTACCGTGTACAATGCCTTCGCTGTATCGAATTTCTTGGTTTAGATCATTAGTATACAAGTTGCCGTTGTTCTATCTCATGTATTTTCATAATTTCTCACATAATATACTTTTCGCCGTTCACTTTTCGTGAAGAATATGATAAAAAAAAATTTTGCAACCAAAAATGTTTGCTTTCATTTCTGCACTACACACGAAATTAATTTTGGACGTATCTAAAGTTTAACATGTTCCCAAAAAAATCAGTATATTTTATTTTGCAATATTGTTGAAACATTTTAATTGTTAACTTTTTCAAACACAAGTTCAGTAAATTTTGTGAATCGATCCAAATTGATTACGATGATAGAACCCTAAATTCAAAATCATGTACCTGCTATATAAGAGAAAAAAGTTTTATTTCCTAAATTGTTTCAGTTATATCTTTTGATTTAGTAAGATATTTAATTAATTTTGATGACGATCAAACCTTTCTTCAAAATATATATATTTTTTTAATTTAAATTTTAAAAATTGNCTAAATTGTTTTAGTTATATCTTTTGATTTAGTAAGATATTTAATTAATTTTGATGACGATCAAACCTTTCTTCAAATTATATATTTTTTTTAAATTTAAATTTTAAAAATTGCAAAAGTTTTTTTTTTCTTCCGAAAAACGAACATTACACTATTACTTGCAATAAGTAGTGGTGGGAGGTTGAAGGTGGCAAACATACAACAGAAAAAAATCAACTTTATGAGTCACTATTAATGACTTGAAGGTGTTTTTAAATGCACGACACAAGAGGAAAAGTTACAGGAATATTTTATTTAACTACTTTGGCTCGACAGAAATTAGCGGAATTTTTTAGTAGCGTAACCGAATTTTATAAGGAAGCAATAATTTTGGAAAAACATTTTTTTAACCCGAATCTATTAATGAAATTCCTTAAAAGCTTTACAACAACACATGGATGAAATTAAACTCTACCAATGATACAGAATTTATTTCACTGAAAACTTTTGTCAAAAACTTTAATCTGTAACATGAAAAATTAAAATTGTATTGTATAACTATGATTTTAAACATTTTCCTGATAACGGTAACCGTCAATTATGCATTAAAGAATTTCACCTTAATTAATAGAAAAGTTATTTTCTTGCCATAAACGTTTTCCGAATTAACAATTAACAAAACACTTGTGCTCTAAATTTTTCATTATGAAATAATTTACAACTTTACAAACCTTATAAATATTGCGCGTCATCTCATAATTGGTAATTTTGTCCTCTTCCTGATATGCTACAAAAAGTTTTAATGGAAATGACAATTGGATGTCTTGTCTGCGAAATATTTCAACAAATTAGGGGAAATAAATATCTGAACTACTACATGGAAATGCACAACATTTTACTTGATGAACTGAAATCTATAAAATAAAAGAATAAATTGAGGTTGTGAGTTTATTCAGTAATTTGTAATGTAATGTATTTAAGTGCATTTCATAAAATTGCGAACTTTGCGCGCGTACTTCAATCAGTNATTCAGTAATTTGTAATGTAATGTATTTAAGTGCATTTCATAAAATTGCGAACTTTGCGCGCGTACTTCAATCAGTTTACTTAATGAAATATTTAAACACAATATTATTAATTTTTTTACAAAACAATTGTGCGTTCAGAGCTTACATCATTTTCCCAGACGTTGATAAATTCATAAATGGTAACTTCGTATTGGACTGTTTCCTGAGAAAATGTATAAACGCCACTATGGATGTATGGGAAAATCTTTACCACCCGCCTTCTCTCACTATACGTATACACTGGTGTGGTATATTCACGAACAATTTCGTAAAGTGCAGACAGATAAGATCGTCGTATCCGCCTTCGTGAAATAGCAGAATGTGGCACACATCCAGAGAGATCCACTGCACTGCATTTGCCAGTCAAGAAGANATTCAGTAATTTGTAATGTAATGTATTTAAGTGCATTTCATAAAATTGCGAACTTTGCGCGCGTACTTCAATCAGTATACTTAATGAAATATTTAAACACAATATTATTAATTTTTTTACAAAACAATTGTGCGTTCAGAGCTTACATCATTTTCCCAGACGTTGATAAATTCATAAATAGTAACTTCGTATTGGACTGTTTCCTGAGCAAATGTATAAACGCCACTATGGATGTATGGGAAAATCTTTACCACCCGCCTTCTCTCACTATACGTATACACTGGTGTGGTATATTCACGAACAATTTCGTAAAGTGCCGACAGATAAGATCGTCGTGTCCGCCTTCGTGAAATAGCAGAATGTGGCACACATCCAGAGAGATCCACTGCACTGCATTTGCCAGTCAAGAAGAACCATTTATTTCCATTCGAATGGGACTGGCCTACAGGCACGGCGTCCACTGCGCCGTTGGCCTTTGACGCCTCAGCATCGTTGCGGCACGCTTTCATTGGTGCCAGAAACGTCAAGACCGGACAGAGGAATGTTCACCGATTAGTTCCTCTTCAATCGCAGATGATGGTCTTGGCAGGGCTGGGCACCGCAGTGGGCAACTGAATGAACCCGCACTGATTCGTGAATGCCAAACGTTCCGGTCACCAGGTGTTACGTCATGGGGTGTCATAACCCCATCCATTATGACTCCCGGTCGCGTCTCTTGGTTGTTCAAGGCGCAGCCAGCGATGTGTCAGTGAGGTTCTGTGACTCCATGATTTTCCATTTTTGCGCAGCACGCCCAAATTTAACATGCAGCAAGATAATGTCACCCAGCATTGCTTGGTCTACCAAAGCCTTCAGATTTGTCCCCTTTTGAACACGTATGGGATATGAGGGGGGCGACGTTTGCACCACCGTCAAACACCAGCTCAAACCCTGGCTGATCTACGTGTGAAATTGCAGGAAGCACGGTGTTATGTTCCTCAAGACACTATCCGCCACCTCTATGGTGGAATGCTTCGTCGCATCATCGTTTGTTTAGTCGCGAGAAANGATGGAATGCTTCGTCGCATCATCGTTTGTTTAGTCGCGAGAAAAGGTTCTGCCCCATGTTGAACACGTGCTTTGCTAAACATTAAAAAACGCTCCCTCTATGCGAGAAAGACGAATCACTACTCATGTGTTGTTCACCTATCAGGCCGTGATTGTTAAATAAAGTTGCACGCAAGGAAATAGGGTGTCACGATTTTCACTTCCAGCAGTGAAGATTATAGTGGCAAATTACTCTTTTATATTTGCTTAGTAAGCGAATACGTAAGTAAAATTTCCTTTCGCGTGATATTTGCATTACTTTATTAGAAAGAGGTAGAATAAATGCACAAACAGTGCCAACCATTTAAAAGGAAATGATCGTACTTTGGAATCTTATCTCTTCCGTCAGTTTAAATAGTCCATTTTCAAGCTTGAAAATATATTGAGTAATTATTGATGATAAAAATATTAATCAATCTCTGAGTTTCATATCAACATTCGCAGTGTGAATGTTAATTTGGCGAGGTGTTACATATAATCCGAAAATAATTTATTTTTATTATAATGCGATTTTATCTTTGTGTCNGTGTTAATTTGGCGAGGTGTTACATATAATCCGAAAATAATTTATTTTTATTATAATGCGATTTTATCTTTGTGTCTTTGTGTAACCGATTCTTTTATTCTTTCGTCATCTCGTAACGAATTCCGTGTTAAGTATTCCATGTTTCGGATATTTAAACTATCTTTTTTTCACTTCAGAAATAAATGTATTATAGTTTCAGGAGAACTTTAATTTGAATACAACTACGGAACTGATATTTTTGCTATATCATCTTATAATATATAGTGACAGAATAATTTTTATGAATGTTTTGATCAGCCTAACAAGTCGTAGGCTCTAAATATTTTGTTCTAGGAGCAGCGTATTGATGAAAGAAATATTATTTTACTGCCATCCACTGGTGTTTATATAAATAATAGTTTTGATATGTCTATACTTCTGTTGGCTGAGATAGACCCTCACCTGTTACGCATCCATTTAATATACGTCATTTTTACTGCCATACAGACGCTTGAATTTTAACTTTATGACATTTGAAAGTTCCCCTTCTTGGTCTGATTTTCCTGTCTCTCGCGTATCTGTAGTAGATATCTAGGATATGCTGGAACGATGTGTTTAATAAAAAATGCTAGATAATAACAGTAGTTGTATACATAATACAAACAATCNTAGGATATGCTGGAACGATGTGTTTAATAAAAAATGCTAGATAATAACAGTAGTTGTATACATAATACAAACAATCTATCGTACATTATGTCTTATGGGGACATCACTTAATTCGTAACAGGAGGCAAATATCACTCTAAACTAATGTAGGATTTATTAAACACAACTGTATGGGATTACAAACCTTTACTATAAAAAGTTCTTAACTGATATATATGTGTAGCGTTTTAAAATGCTTGGNACCCTGGCTGATCTACGTGTGAAATTGCAGGAAGCACGGTGTTATGTTCCTCAAGACACTATCCGCCACCTCTATGGTGGAATGCTTCGTCGCATCATCGTTTGTTTAGTCGCGAGAAAAGGTTCTTCCCCATATTGAACACATGCTGAGCTAAACATCAAATAACGCTCCCTCTATGCGAGAAAGACGAATCACAACTCATGTGTTGTTCACCTATCAGGCCGTGATTGTTAAATAAAGTTGCACGCAAGGAAAGAGGGTGTAACGATTTTCATATTCAGCAGTGAAGATTAAAGTGGCAAATTAATTTTTTATATTTGCTTGGTTAGCGAATACGTAAGTAAAATTTCCTTTCGCATGATATTTGCATTACTTTATTAGAAAGAGGTAGAATAAATGCACAAGCAGTGCCAACCATTTAAAAGGATACGATCGTACTTTGGAATCTTATCTCTTCCGTCAGTTTAAATAGTCCATTTTCAAGCTAGAAAATATATTGAGTAATTATTGATGATAAAAATATTAATCAATCTCTGAGTTTCATATCAACATTCGCAGTGTTAATTTGGCGAGGTGTTACATATAATCCGAAAATAATTTATTTTTATTATAATGCGATTTTATCTTTGTGTCTTTGTGTAACCGATTCTTTTATTCTTTCGTCATCTCGTAACGAATTCCGTGTTAAGTATTCCATGTTTCGGATATTTAAACTATCTTTTTTTCACTTCAGAAATAAATGTATTATAGTTTCAGGAGAACTTTAATTTGAATACAACTACGGAACTGATATTTTTGCTATATCATCTTATAATATATAGTGACAGAATAATTTTTATGAATGTTTTGATCAGCCTAACAAGTCGTAGGCTCTAAATATTTTGTTCTAGGAGCAGCGTATTGATGAAAGAAATATTATTTTACTGCCATCCACTGGTGTTTATATAAATAATAGTTTTGATATGTCTATACTTCTGTTGGCTGAGATAGACCCTCACCTGTTACGCATCCATTTAATATACGTCATTTTTACTGCCATACAGACGCTTGAATTTTAACTTTATGACATTTGAAAGTTCCCCTTCTTGGTCTGATTTTCCTGTCTCTCGCGTATCTGTAGTAGATATCTAGGATATGCTGGAACGATGTGTTTAATAAAAAATGCTAGATAATAACAGTAGTTGTATACATAATACAAACAATCCATCGTACATTATGTCTTATGGGGACATCACTTAATTCGTAACAGGAGGCAAATATCACTCTAAACTAATGTAGGATTTATTAAACACACTGTATGGGATTACAAACCTTTACTATAAAAAGTTCTTAACTGATATATATGTGTAGCGTTTTAAAATGCTTGGTAAAGGTCAATGTTTTTTTTACCGTGAGACTGGTAGGGGTTTGCACGAGTGGGAATTAGGTGGCTGTTCATACACTTGTCAGTGTGAGTGGGTGAGTGGCAGGATATGGACAACCGCCAACAGAAGGCGCGGTTTGTGTTATGGTATGCCGAACTGAAATCGAAAGTTTACACGCACGAGACAACGCTGCACATGACAAGGCTTTGTTTGAATTGAAGACTTTAACAGTTCAAAGAGAGTGGTTGTTTTCAGAAGAGGAAAACATCTGGCTGACCAAGAACATCTAGGTTGCGGGAGGGGGGGAGTGTGACGCATAAGCTAATACTGCAGTATAAAAGGTCCTAAAAAAATCAATTGCTTGCAGAAGTTTAGCATTTAGAATTCCGAAAACTACCCTCCAAATTGTTCTGCACAAACGCTGAAAGTTTCATGCTTACAAGATTCAACTGACCGGACGACAGAGAAAATTGTGTTGAATTTGCAAGGTTTATGCTCGACACCACTGATGACGATGACATGTTTCTACAGCGTGTTTTTCTTTATCGCTGACGAAGTAACGTTCATGTGGATGGATGCGTATATCTACTTAACCGTCGCATTTGTGGTTCGCAGCCACCGAGGGAGATTGGCGAGCGCGTTCGCGGGTCACCAGAGNATATCTACTTAACCGTCGCATTTGTGGTTCGCAGCCACCGAGGGAGATTGGCGAGCGCGTTCGCGGGTCACCAGAGGTGAACGTCTGGTGCGGACTGCTGCACGAGCCTGTTGTCGGTCCTTTCTTTTCCAGTGAAAGTACCTGTACCAGGGTCGCGTACCTGGACTTACTAGAACTGTACGTGTTCCCACAGCTTGAAAACTGAGCACAGGAGACGGAGCGTAGGATTGTTTTCATGCTCGACAGCGCTCATTATTTCAGACGCTTTGTCTGCGATGTTTAGAGTGCGAGGTTCCCAAAATGGCTGGGTTGGAAGGGGTGGACCAATTCCCTGGCCACCTTAAAGACCAGGCCTATCACTACTGAACTTATTTTTATGGAGTCACATTAAAAATATCGTGCACGCGGATAAGATAAGGAACAGCCAGCACCTTAAACACAAGATCGCTTCAGCAATTGTGACTGTGACTCCAGACAAAATTGAGGAGACGTAGCAGGAGATTAAATACCGTCTAAATGTCTGCNTTCAGCAATTGTGACTGTGACTCCAGACAAAATTGAGGAGACGTAGCAGGAGATTAAATACCGTCTAAATGTCTGCAAAGCTACAAATGGCACCCGTATCGAAATGTGCTAAGGTAGGTCTTAAATGTTGAACCTTACTGGACATTTTAAGATGCCACACGTGCCTATTCATTATCAACTTTTTATAATAACGGATTATAATCCCGACTTTTCTTCTTCGATGATCCTGTATTCTGTCGTTTGGTTAGTAATAGAAGTAATCCTCTTGTGGAACTATGAATCATTACTGGCTCGGTCATCACGTCGCGATGTCTGCAACTGTAAACCCTTATGCAAGGGTTGCAGTTCATAGATTACGTAGTTCTGTTTATGAGTATGTTTGTGGTTTTGACTGCATTAATTGTAAATTTTGCCGTGATATAACACAAGTATTTTTATACTTTGTAAATATTTAAAGTTTATGTAGCCTAGTTGCTGTAATTTAGCTACGCATGAATTCAGCTTTTTGTATTCTGTGTACAATTTGGTGTGTACAACTTAACTTGATTTGTTTTCTTTTAAGCCCCATCTTCATCAGGTGTCTGACTACGAAATTAGTTTGTAAGTTTTGCGAACAATTATTTGGAAACTAGTCACCAAAGAGTTTCCTGCAACTCTACGACAGAAATGTTGTAGGCCTATCCATACAACACCTTGATTGATGAAAAAGACAATGCTGTCATTTGAGTTTTAACATTCAGGTCATATTTTCGTAAAATTTGCTGTTATTTATTTGTAATGCTACAAAAATAATTTTGGCAGTTAATTGGCTAAATGTTTTATAGTAAAAATACAGAAATTTTTTACAGTGTACATTTGTCATCATATTAAAGTGTTAAGCAGTTTACTGTTACCTAATTCTGTATTCATTACGTGTTAGATGTCTCTTAATTTCCGCTGCGATTGTATATTGTTCCCAGTGTTTCACTAGGTTATCTTCCCGTGTGAAGACTGCAGTGCGTGTTGCTATAGGTTGGCAGGTATATTGTGCAGCTATAGGAAGAGGAACGTCTGCAGAATAGTCATTTGGACGCCGGGGGCCTGTGCGCGGGAGGAAAAGAAGCAAGGATTAAGAGATGGCAGGGAATGAATGAGAAGGTTGCTTCGTAAAGAAGAGAAGGGAGAAGGAGATAGGATGAAGGGATGAAATAGATGACCCGAAAGGACAGATAGATTAGCCGTGACGAGGGCGAGAGGCGGACGGAAAAGAAGTAAGGGCTAGCCAGCCACTGTGGCGTCAACTGGTGCGGAAGGGGCGAATCAGGAAACTGGAAAAGTGTAGGACGACTCAATTTTTTTCCCAGTAGTCCTCGGATCAACTTACCCGCAGTTCACACTCGCCCTTCCTTTTATATCGTAAGGGTGCTGATCAACAAAAATAAAATCGTTATTTTATATTTGTACGCACCACCGTAAAACTTGTAAACACTAAAAAAATATTTTGGTAGCATAGTTTTTGTATTGTGGCATGATAAAATCAAAGTTTTAGTGTTTTTGGAAGGTACGGATAATATAAACGAAATTATTTGCAGAAAAGTCAACAAGGGTGATAGAAAGTTCATGTGTTTATTCATTTCAACTCATTCAGACCCAGCGTACACAATCGTGTACATTACGCAGGTGTAGGCAATTTTTGGTCTGTACTGCACACTGCGAAACTCAATGACCAATGATTTTTCATGTCGGAAAATGATTCGCAAACCGTCTTACAAGTCTAGGTCGTAATTGGTTCACATTTTTGTAGCTGAATATGTAGCCTGCAACTGAATGGCTGTGACAAAGAAATAAGTGTTGTGTCGACTTAAGTACAGCACGCATCATAAAATATTTTGTTTACAACACCTGAAACAGTAAATTGAAGTGGGTCGAAAAGGGTTAATGTATGCTAAGCGAAACTTATTTTACAAGAAAATCACAGACTGCTGCAAATCATACATAAATATACAATAATTTCCTTATTTTGAGCAATTAAAAAAAATAAAAAATAACGAAAACATTTTATAGCGCTATTTTAAAGATTTTTTGAAATAACTCATGGTATCTCATTTTAGTATGAATAACCTGATTTTCGTAAGTGAGTTGGTTTTTATTTTTTTGTGTGTGTGCCGAAAACACTAACATTGCGATTTCGACAGGATATTGTGTGAAATCAATGCCGTTTAAAATTTTGTTATGCGAGGAAATAGTACTTGCAAATAATGTCTCTAAGTTGAACATTATGTCGTATGAATATAAGATAATGAATTTTTCGGTGACAAGCACCCACCAGTAGTGCCTTTCCACACACTGCCTTGGTTAGTGACTTGCGACTGCGTCGTGTTGGCGCTTTGAACTTGCATGCCTGTTGCACTAGGTGAGAAACTGTAGTGCGAGATGGCGCAGCGGTGGACATCCGGACTCGCATTCTGGAGGAACTGGGTTCGAATCCCGGTTCGGTGATCCTGATTTCGTTTTCTCGTGGTTNAAAAAAAAAAAAAAAAAAAAAAAATACGAAAACATTTCATAGCGCGATTTTAAAGATTCCTTGAAATAACTCATGGTATCTCATTTAAGTATGAATTACCTGATTCTGGTTAGTGAGTTAGTTTTTATTTTTGTGTGAGTGTGCCAAAAACACTAACATTGCGATTTCGACAGGATATTGTGTTAAATCAATGCCGTTTAAAATTTTGTTATGCGAGGAAATAGTACTTGCAAATAATGTCTCTCAGTTGAACATTATGTCGTACGAATATAAGATAATGAATTTTTCGGTGACAAGCACCCACCAGTAGTGCCTTTCCACACACTGCCTTGGTTAGTGACTTGCGACTGCGTCGTGTTGGCGCTTTGAACTTGCATGCCTGTTGCACTAGGTGAAAAACTGTCGTTCGAGATGGCGCAGCGGTGANTGAAAAACTGTCGTTCGAGATGGCGCAGCGGTGAACATCCGGACTCGCATTCTGGAGGAACTGGGTTCGAATCCCGGTTCGGTGATCCTGATTTCGTTTTCTCGTGGTTTCTCGCAATCACTCCCAGCGAATGTTGGGATTGTTACTTACTACATGCCATAGCCGATACCCTCCCCGTTCCTTTCTCTATGAGCAACTTGCTCCGCCTCTAATGACCTCGTTGTCGACGAGACGTTAAGCCTTACGTGCCTAAAAACGTGGAGAAACAAAACATATTGAAGGTGTTGTTTGAATGATTCTTGCAATGCGGGTAACTTTTTGAACAATTATGGACATACGCCGTTGGAAACATTTCGTTGTAGTCTTAGAAAACCTACTAGGTAACATTAAATAAATTATATTAAAAAATAACTTGGATTAAAAACATAAATGGGCCAAAGTTAATTTCTGTCGACAAAACTAACTCACTTACCAAAATTAAATCATTCATATTGAAATATGAGAGACCGTGAGTTACTTCGATGAATCTTTTGAATCACGTTACGAAATTTTTCACAATTTAAAAAAAATGTCAAAATAAGAACATTTCTGGCATATTATTTANCTTTTGAATCACGTTACGAAATTTTTCACAATTTAAAAAAAATGTCAAAATAAGAACATTTCTGGCATATTATTTATTTGTAACAGTATTATTTCTTGGAAAATTAAGTTCTGGTAAACATACCTCAAAATAATTTTAAGTCATCCTTGTTAACTTTCCTGTGAATTACTTGTTAATTTTCTAGGTAATGTCTACAAGTTGAATGGGGTTTCATACAAGTATAAAATAATGTATTTTTTGGTGTGTAGCATCCTTAATAATGAAACAGACCGTTATCTACCCTAACGGCGAGTTCTTTGTCACCTGTTTAATCCAATGTCTTAGTTCACGAGTTGTTCGACATCAACAGGTCACTTAGTGTTTAGCCGTAAAGTTATTTTTTTGAAGTGTATTACGCGTAGTGTCATTTCATTTCTAGATGTAATTAATTAACTAAGTGTTATGCGGAACGTTCTTGCACTAAATACATTGTTTAATGCAACGGAATATTGTTTTCGTAAATTCAACGGTGCGTTTGCACTTTTCGTAGAGTTGTTTTAGCCTATGCGCAAAGAATCCAAGTCAGACAGTACTTATGGTTGTTCTTAAAACTTTTAAATATATTCAGTTTCACTTGAAGGTATATTTTAAAATGGAGTAAAATAAAGTGTTCTGTATTGCTTTCCAAATGTGTACGTTTATACGAAGAACTTTATCAAGGGAAGCTGTCATTCTGTCGTTTATTTTCTAAAGTTTCCCATGAAATCCTACTAATATTATAATCGCGAAAGTTTGTGAGGATGGATGTATGGATGTTTGTTACTCTTTCACACAAAAACTACTGAATGGATTTTAATGAAANAAAGTTTGTGAGGATGGATGTATGGATGTTTGTTACTCTTTCACACAAAAACTACTGAATGGATTTTAATGAAACTCTACAATAAAATAGCTCATACATCATAGTAGCACATAAGTTATAATTTATAAAAATATAATGTGTAAATTGGCCAAAATATAACGATTAGTGTCAGGTAAGTCGGAAAAAATTCTGCCATCTGCGAGCTATTTTGGCGTTCGCTGCAAAAACCGTAAGAGTTACACGAATATAATGTATGGTGGAAATGTTTCTCTTAAATAGTTCTACAATAAAGTCCGCGACAGCATATATCTATATTTTATGTGTAAACAATTATTGCCAAAATAGTGAACCATAAATACAATAAAATTTGATACTATATTTCCAATGCACATTTTGTACTAACAAATTGATTATTTATCAAAACAAATACTTTTATCGCTTCTGATATTTAAAGTAGATAAACTTGGTCTTCTACACTACGTAATTTGGAAAAATATTTTAAAAGTTACGACGATGAGAAAGTGAGTGCNAATATAAGTGAGTGCGCGCTGCTAAAATGGTTCGGTCCGGCGGGCGCAGGGCGGTCGGGCGCACTGCGGGCGAGGTGGGGGAAAAATTCGCTCATCGCCGAGTGCGCGACCCGAACGCGGGCAAACGTCGTTGACGGTTGTGTCCGTTTTGTTTAGTAGCTATTATTTTAATTGGATTGGCAGGTATTGCATTTTTTAAGTATAAAATAATAATAGCTGCCGTACTGGATTTTTTAGTAGTGTAGAAAAAGTAGCTACTAAGAATTATGCCGCGAAAGCGTAAGTCTAATCTTACCCAAATTTTTAATAAAGCTCGAGCTATGGAAGTAGCTAGAATTGACGAGACGTTTCCACAAGCCGAACTGCGAAGGCTTGAACAGGCGGTGCGTGAGGCAGCACACAGAGCTGCTGAGACACCAGAGCAGCCCCAAGCTCGGCGTCGACAGCATGCTGAGTATCTAGCATCGCAACGGGCTGCTGAGACACCAGAGCAGCCCCAAGCTCGGCGTCGACAGCATGCTGAGTATCTAGCATCGCAACGGGCTGCTGAGACACCAGAGCAGCCCCAAGCTCGGCGTCGACAGCATGCTGAGTATCTAGCATCGCAACGGGCTGCTGAGACACCAGAGCAGCCCCAAGCTCGGCGTCGACAGCATGCTGAGTATCTAGCATCGCAACGGGCTGCTGAGACACCAGAGCAGCCCCAAGCTCGGCGTCGACAGCATGCTGAGTATCTAGCATCGCAACGGGCTGCTGAGACACCAGAGCAGCCCCAAGCTCGGCGTCGACAGCATGCTGAGTATCTAGCATCGCAACGGGCTGCTGAGACACCAGAGCAGCCCCAAGCTCGGCGTCGACAGCATGCTGAGTATCTAACATCGCAACGGGCTGCTGAGACACCAGAACAGTCCCAAGCTCGGCGTCATCAGCAGGCGACTTACATGGCTTCCCAAAGAGCTACAGAAACTGTTGAAGCGGCTGAATCTCGCAGACGTCGCTGTTGCTGAAAGAGCACAACAGCGACGTCTAATATTCACAAGAAACACGTGGGGGGTGATCGATAAAGCTGCATTTAAGTATGGCGAGACTCTTAATTATGAAAGCCACAAGCTTATAAAAATAGAAACTATGAACAAAGAAAGCGGATTTTGCGGAGATCTTAAATGGAAAGAGGAAGCAGCAGGCAAGTGTTCTTCGGGACGAGCCAGCTGAACCTCTTAAAGAACTTTTCTCTTATGAAACAGANAGAGGAAGCAGCAGGCAAGTGTTCTTCGGGACGAGCCAGCTGAACCTCTTAAAGAACTTTTCTCTTATGAAACAGATGAGTCTCGCCAATTTTCTAAAAAACATAGGGAAATACAATACATGCTTCCATATGACACGCTTATACCACGCATCCCAATTATACCTCATAACTTACCATTTAATTTTAAAAGTCTGCAGTTCCCATTAAAAGTTGCATTTTCAATGACTATCACTAAATCACAGGGTCAAACCTTAAAGGTAGCAGGAATTCATTTGGGCACGCCATTTTTTTTTCCCCACGGTCAGCTCTACGTAGCTTGCTCACGTGTTTCTAAATCGCAAAATCTGCATGTTTACGTTGAACGAAAAAAAAAATCATTTAACATAGTTTATAGGAGTATATTGCAGATAATAGAAGCCTAAAAAATATAATTATTACTCATGCAACAGAATAGGCTATCATTTCTAAAGATATATACGCAGACGAAGTCGCGGGTAGCCGCTATTCGGTATACGCTATATAACCGTATTCCAGTTATTGGGAGCAGATGTAAAACAGAAGCGTGTTTAGCGAAAAACACACACACACACACACACACACACACACATATATATATATATATATATATATATATATCATTTTGCGCAATCTCTCCAGAAACGTATTACTTTAAATGTCTTTAGGTTATCAGACTGGAGTGTACTCCACCATTAGATGGCGACTTAGTTCTTGGACTCTGAAGCAGCAGTTATTTCTGTGACGAGTTTTAAAAATTACACAAGTTTGCTCTTTTCTTCTTTGAGACGATTGTTCAAAAGATAAGGCTTTTTGCTAAAGTCCCATCTGAAAACTACTATTTCTTTCCAGATTTTGAGCCGTAGGACATAGTGAAAATCATTATGATTATAAATAAATTACATATCAGACCATCTTTAACTGCAGTTGTTTTTAGACGTAAATTCATTTTTTCTTCAAAATTTACTAACGCTTAAGATCGTTGAACTGAAAATATTTACGGGTATTTCTTATCTTGCCAATAGACTAAGAGTTTGGTAAGCTTTGCTACTCTAGTGACGGGGTTCGAAGTTTTACATCTTGTATAGCCTCAGGCATTCTTTCTTTNAGTTTGGTAAGCTTTGCTACTCTAGTGACGGGGTTCGAAGTTTTACATCTTGTATAGCCTCAGGCATTCTTTCTTTACTAAAGTGTTCGGTATCCATTGGCAGAACTTTCACAAAACTACCAGTAGTGTGGAAATACAGAAATCTGAAAAATCCGGCACACCTGCCATTTTCGACCTCTTTTCTCATATTTATTACTCCGAAACTAACGTTCCTTTTAAACAAGGACTGTTTACGAAACCCTCTAGTTTAGCATAATTATTTTCAATTTTAAGTTTAATAGTTATAAAAGAATAAACCTGGTATGGTTCAAACTAATTAGGTCTTTCTCGATGGATAAAACTGTCCTTGGTATGTACAGAATATTTTATTTTATAATTAATTACGCATATTAAAAATAACCAATTCAATGACTTTTCTTTCAATTTGCGGTCATTAAAACCAACATGAGTATTAATAGCCAACCCTGAAATGGAATCAACGCTTACCAACTGTNTTTCAATTTGCGGTCATTAAAACCAACATGAGTATTAATAGCCAACCCTGAAATGGAATCAACGCTTACCAACTGTTAATCAATATAATCATACGTAATCACGATTGTTCTGTTTTGCTTCTCGACTAACATATCGATATAACAAGTGGTTTGAAGAAGTGTAACTCGCAAAATATTTGAATAAAACTCTCTTTAAGCCATGTATGGATAAATTAAGTAATCACATGTTTACTATGATTTTAATGGAAGTGTAGTAGTGCGAATATATTTTATTCTTACACTATGCCACAGTTTTTACACCTGGTAACTTCAACTTGCCGAAATTTCTCATTTATTTATGTCTCAGGATCACGTTATAAGGCGAAGGAAGCTATGTAAATGAATCCACTAAGGATCTATCAAGCATTTTTGTCCCTTATTTTCGTTTTAATCCAACTTTTTTTCTTAGGCAGTATATGCTTTTGTATGTTGAAATGGAAAACCTAGTCACAAATACTTGATTTGTGAAAACGTTTCATTTTAGTTTAAACCAAACACCGTGTTTTGGATTACCTGAATTTTAAAGGTGATATTTGCACGAAACTATAGTAAATTCTGTAAAACTAAATTTCCAATGTAAAACATGCATAAAAGATGTTATTAAATGTTCTAAAGAACTAAATACCATTAAATATTTCATAACAATTTTTTTTAAATTATGCTTTAGAAATTCGTTTGTTACTAGAGAAAAAAGTAAACCCAGTCATAGATCCAATCACGCTGAGATATATCTGTTTACGAAATTAAACAAAAAGCTGGTATGTTAATTTTCAGGGTAGGACCAAACTTGATAACTGGCATGNTATATATATATATATATATATATATATATCATTTTGCGCAATCTCTCCAGAAACGTATTACTGTAAATGTCTTTAGGTTATCAGACTGGAGTGTACTCCACCATTAGATGACGACTTAGTTCTTGGACTCTGAAGCAGCAGTTATTTCTGTGACGAGTTTCAAAAATTACACAAGTTTGCTCTTTTATTCTTTGAGACGATTGTTCAAAAGATAAGGCTTTTTGCTAAAGTCCCATCTGAAAACTACTATTTCTTTCCAGATTTTGAGCNGAGACGATTGTTCAAAAGATAAGGCTTTTTGCTAAAGTCCCATCTGAAAACTACTATTTCTTTCCAGATTTTGAGCTGTAGGACATAGCGAAAATCATTATGATTATAAATAAATTACATATCAGACCGTCTTTAACTGCAGTTGTTTTTAGACGTAAATTCATTTTTCCTTCAAAATTTACTAACGCTTAAGATCGTTGAACTGAAAATATTTACGGGTATTTCTTATCTTGCCAATAGACTAAGGGTTTGGTAAGCTTTGCTACTCTAGTGACGGGGTTCGAAGTTTTACATCTTGTATAGCCTCAGGCATTCTTTCTTTACTAAAGTGTTCGGTATCCATTGGCAGAACTTTCACAAAACTACCAGTAGTGTGGAAATACAGAAATCTGAAAAATCCGGCACACCTGCCATTTTCGACCTCTTTTCTCATATTTATTACTCAAAAACTAACGTTCCTTTTAAACAAGGACTGTTTACGAAACCCTCTAGTTTAGCATAATTATTTTCAATTTTAAGTTTAATAGTTATAAAAGAATAAACCTGGTATGGTTCAAACTAATTAGGTCTTTCTCGATGGATAAAACTGTCCTTGGTATGTACAGAATATTTTATTTTATAATTAATTACGCATATTAAAAATAACCAATTCAAGGACTTTTCTTTCAATTTGCGGTCATTAAAACCAACATGAGTATTAATAGCCAACCCTGAAATGGAATCAACGCTTACCAACTGTGAATCAATATAATCATACGTAATAACGATTGTTCTGTTTTGCTTCTCGACTAACATATCGATATAACAAGTGGTTTGAAGAAGTGTAACTCGCAAAATATTTGAATAAAACTCTCTTTAAGCCATGTATGGATAAATTAAGTAATCACATGTTTACTATGATTTTAATGGAAGTGTAGTAGTGCGAATATATTTTATTCTTACACTATGCCACAGTTTTTACACCTGGTAACTTCAACTTGCCGAAATTTCTCATTTATTTATGTCTCAGGATCACGTTATAAGGCGAAGGAAGCTATGTAAATGAATCCACTAAGGATCTATCAAGCATTTTTGTCCCTTATTTTCGTTTTAATCCAACTTTTTTTCTTAGGCAGTATATGCTTTTGTATGTTGAAATGGAAAACCTAGTCACAAATACTTGATTCGTGAAAACGTTTCATTTTAGTTTAAACCAAACACCGTGTTTTGGATTACCTGAATTTTAAAGGTGATATTTGCACGAAACTATAGTAAATTCTGTAAAACTAAATTTCCAATGTATAACATGCATAAAATATGTTATTAAATGTTCTAAAGAACTAAATACCATTAAATATTTCATAACTATTTTTTTAAATTATGCTTTAGAAATTTGTTTGTTACTAGAGAAAAAAGTAAACCCAGTCATAGATCCAATCACGCAGAGACATATCTGTTTACGAAATTAAACAAAAAGCTGGTATGTTAATTTTCAGGGTAGGACCAAACTTGATAACTGGCATGNCATATCTGTTTACGAAATTAAACAAAAAGCTGGTATGTTAATTTTCAGGGTAGGACCAAACTTGATAACTGGCATGAGAAATTTTAGTGATTTATTATTAAAACTCCAAGTCACCTTAGAGAATTCAAAACATGTCCGAAGCAATTCTATTCAAGGATTGTCTTCTAACTGTACGAATGGAGTGCTCTGCAGCGGAAATTGAAATTTTCTTTACAAATAAAACAGGATAACGTAGGTAAGATAAAACGATATTTCAATTTACACTGAGAAAATCTGTTATTGAATAAAACTAAGTTTGATTGGAGTAAACAAATTAAATGTTTCTGTAAGAACAATTAAATATTTCGTTGCTGAAACCAGTTATTTTGTTGTTCATGTCCGGTTGTCACGAACTTGTCAGAAATGATTGGTTCAACTTAAGTTTCGGTTATCATAAAAAAAAAANTTGTTCATGTCCGGTTGTCACGAACTTGTCAGAAATGATTGGTTCAACTTAAGTTTCGGTTATCATAAAAAAAAAAGTGAAATACGACCGTGTTTTGAACCCGGAAATTTCGCTCTCAAACGTTACTTCTTGTCAAAGTGANAAAAAAAAAAAGTGAAATACGACCGTGTTTTGAACCCGGAAATTTCGCTCTCAAACGTTACTTCTTGTCAAAGTGACTGCCACCCCCTTTCAATTCACGCCTACTCATGTTACAAAAATTTTAGAGAAGGGGGGAGGTATCACCTGAAGCCACCTCCCTTTAAATTTGCGCCTGCTCATGGTATTTTTTTTAAGTTAGTGTGTAGGTATCTCATGAGGCCACCCCCTTTAAATTCGCTCCTGATCATGTTAAAAATTTTTTAAGGAGGTGTAGGTGAGGTCACCACCCCCCTTTAAATTCTCGCCTGCTCATTTTAACATTTTTGAGGGAGGGGCAGGTATCACCTGAGGCAACTCCGCTTTAAATTTGCGCCTACTCATGTTAACAGTTTTTAAGGTACGGGGTAGGCATCCCCTGAGGCCACCCCCTTTAGATTCGCTCCTGTACACGTTAAACAATTTTAGGGGCGGGTGTAGGTATCCCCTGTGTCCTCCCCCCTTTAAATTCGCGCCTGCTCACTCCTGACGCTGACCGCTAAGCCGGAGCGGGAGGTGGGATCGGGATGANTACATCAACAAGTTCGTCGAGTTTACCTCCAGACGTTGTCGCCCTTGTCATCTTTCTAAAACGGAACCAACCCCCCCTTTCTTTGCCCTTCCTTCACGGCTTCCGTAGGTATAGTCTACTAGCGGTTTCTACACACTCTTTAAATCAAAGCTTTGAAAAATAATCCTATGCATGACGTGTTTGGTTATTTTCTTAATATGCCACGTATTACAAGCGTTTTATACATTTGTTGACATAAAAGTACATTGTCTTTACTTAGATTGCACTTTGACTTATATTATACCTATAAATTAAAATATTTAATTAAATATTTATATGAATTATATCAAGGGAAAAAAACTGTGTTGGTAACACCTAGNCCTATAAATTAAAATATTTAATTAAATATTTATATGAATTATATCAAGGGAAAAAAACTGTGTTGGTAACACCTAGTACGAAATAGTTCTTATGCAAAATAATATTACATTGAGTGCGCATGAATCCGGTGCGTCGTCGCTTTGGTGTAATTTTCTATACTTGGTTAAGTTTTTTTTTTTTGTACGAGGCGGAGGAATTTATTGGAAGTAGAACTTTTAGCAAGGCTTCAGAAAAGTTTTCAGTAACCGTGAGCAGCCCGTGTAGCTGTCGAAAATTACGCGATCTCTGTCTGGAAATCCGCGTAAAAACTCATGTTTTCAGGCTTCTCACCACTGCATTTGATTACATGTTGATTCTGCATATTGCACACGCCCTACTTAGTTTACCTTGGCTATTAGCATTTCCAAGAAGTAACATTAACCCAATTTTTTCCGCCCTACTTTTCTAGAATGCTATAATCAAAACTGCAGAAAAAAATTACTTTTAAGTGCCTTTGAATGATATATCCTCAATTTGTGAACATTGCTGATGCTGAAGCGATTTTTTATAATGTCTTCAAAAAATTGTGCCTTTACAGTGGCTCATATTATTTTTTAATCAGAGGTCTGACAGGGATCGAATTTTCACCAAACAACAAAATAGTTTTGGTGCGTGTAAACCTCATGCAGTACTTAACACGTCTATTAGCGGGAATGGAGTGGGGAGTCGAGAGGTTTGGGCGGCTGTTGAAAGCCGGGTAAAACGAGGTGGACAAAGAACAGCGTTGGAATGCAAGGGCGGGGGAAGCAGGAAATCCCCGAGGAAACCCACTGACCAGCGGCATCGTCAGGCACGATTCTCACATGCGAATATCCAGGAGTTACCCCGCCGGGAATCAAACCCGGTTTTCTTTGGGGAGGGACAAACGCTCTAGCCACTACACTACCCCCAGGAAACGTGTCGTTGCCACCGATAAATGACAATAAACTTCTTGTTGGTGATTTTTTTTTTGGAATATGATCAAGGTAACGGTGATCAAAGTGGCGGGCGATAAGCGAGGTCAGTGGAATGTAAAAAAAAAGTATGGTCTGTTTACCGTAAAAATAACACATTGCCACGATATCAGCAGAAGTATTAAAAAGTTCCACCCAAATTTTGCATATAATGATGTACAAAAGCTTAAAATATTTAAAACCCAAAGTTTGTACTGGATCTCTACAAATCCTTGAAGAATACATTAAACAATTTTCTAACCCTCTGTGCAATTTTCGCGAAAATATCCAATCACATGTGAGAAGTTATTGTAACACCTAACACAAAAAAAAAATTATTTGCTTATAAAACTTTAACTTTTAATTTTATTCGCAGTGAATGTCATCTCCATCAAGGATTTACACTGAACAGCCAAAAAAACCGGTACACCTGCCTAATATCGTGTAG
>NQII01000389.1:597582-622598 GCA_002778355.1 Clitarchus hookeri | reverse complement strand
GAGCACGTAGAAGTGCCACAAGACGACGTGGCATAGACTCGACTAATGTCTGAAGGTATGCAGGATCCAATTCACACCATGAATCCTGCAGGGCAGTCTACAAATCCAATCTGCGCCATTTTGAAAAAGGGTTGCACGTCCGTCACGTTTGTACGATGCGCGACCGAGACTACGGTGCAGAGGTTGTACGATGCGCGACCGTGAGCAGTGCCTCTTCAACCCGCGTCGCGCGCTCCTACGCCAATCGCGCGTGTGAGGGATGAGAGCCGTGGGCATGCAGCAGGCACTCCGTCCACGCCCTGCGCTACGCCACATTCCCGCGGTCGGTTACGCCGCGAGTAGAGGCAGCTACCAACTTCCGCGGCACGTACAGTTCCTCCACTCTCCTTTGTCATTTTTCTTCCACGTTACTTCAGAGTTGCAATGCAACACAATCTTATTATCTTACTTACGTTTTGAAGTGAAATTCATTGTTTGCGATAAAAGTGTTGTACAAAGGAATATGATTTGCTCTTTCAGTATAAAATAATTTTTCCTTCATATTTGAGTTAATATTAAGTGCTACCGTGATGGCAGTCATTGTTGTATTTGTAGTGAAAAAATGTAATAACGCTTACTGAGTGTCAACAACAGAGTAGCTTTTTCAATCCGTAAAATTTTGCTAGTGTAAAAATATTAGGGGTTATTTAATAAATTAACTAAGTCGGTACTAATACCATCAAACATTAAAACTAGTCGGGAAGTTCTTATACTAAGAGATAAGATAGAAATGAAAAATACGTGAAACCGAGCCAATATTTTACCTGTAACAGATTGTATTCGCAAAAAAAAAAAAAATATAGTGACAACTTGTGTAACTCGGTTTTGCACTGTCTGAGTCTTTGTACTAACTTTATTTTCTAATAATACATAATTATATCATGTATCTATTTTATTTAGAAATATACGTTTGTTTCTCATTCACATTATATGTAATACATAATGATATTTTAAGTTAATTACATTACGAACCAGTTCTTTTTAGGCTACTGTAAATAACATAAATGGTACTAACAAAACTCATGATCAATCTCTAATACACAAAATATTTGGACCAAAACTAAAGAATTCTTTTTTGAAGTACACAATTCTGTCATTCCGTTTTTGATCTTCGGCTTTCGAACAAGAAATACGTGTACATAATTCATTTTGTGAGAGATTACTTATAGATGATCTCTTAAGGTTTTTATTACTATTTACTCATAGAGTGTAGAGTCATAGTATATATGCTACATAAACATCGTGTACATTTAAATTTGCATACATAAGCAATCATTAGCAGCTAACATTAACTGTAAATTTCGACAGCATCTGAAAGCTACAATTTGAGTGCAACTGCACACCTTTTGCTTTTGAACCACTTGCTGGCTGTACATTACTTAGGCTATTTTATATTTTTCCCATACACTTAAGGTATTGTTACGCGTCGAGTGACGCACGAGGTACGAGCACTATGCGTGTACTTGTTTCTGGGGGGAGGGGGTTAACCAACCTCGACCCTCCCCTCCCTCAAGGCAGCTCGCTAGCGGTCCCTTCGCCGGGCGGCCATGATTGACAGCTAACCTGGCTGGCGTCATAGCTCCTCCCCCTCCCCACTTCCGGGGAAGCCGACAGCTTTAGAGGATGCGCAAGAATACTCTGGGAACTAGGGCCCTAGGCGTAACGCGGCATTGGGTAAATTTCTGGGTGATCACTGACGACACTAAAAATAAAGCGTAGTTGGACGGTTGGCAGTCTTTTGCGGATATCTAACTGAGTGCGGTAACCAGATAAAGTCGGGTGCGGCGAGGGACATCGGTCAAGAGGACGGACGGCGACGGGAGATTGCGAGGCGACGGTGGACGAGGTGTTCGTGATTGGAATGGACGAGAGGGCGTGAAATCCGACGAGTGAAGGCTACTGTGCGTGAAGGCGCTCGGAGAACTCTATAACATCGCGGACTGGTGGGAACTTGACTGAACTGAGGCGGGACTGCATAAACTTGTGATACGGATTTTATTGTGAATATTGGACCCATCAAATATGGCCAAATAATTTATAAAGTAATTCAATACATTTTGATACACTGTTTATTGGGAATGATTTAAGTTATTTAATGGCATTAATTTATTTGAGGTAATTGTAACATGTACTGATGAATTTATTTATTGTAAATATCAAGAGATACAATTTATTGTGTGATATTGGGACGAGAGTGCTTTCTTTGTAATTATTATAAATATATTAGGGAATTATAGACAACTCTATTATTTAATTAAGACCTCCATTTCTTAAAGAAACTGGTTTAGCCCACTGACTTTGAGAAATTGTAACAGTATGTTGACATACATTCATAATTCCTGTCTTGAAATTTATACTGAAAAATTGCATGTATAATCAAAAGCTGCTTTCACGCATAACCAATCTTGTACGATGTTTCGACTTCAATTACTTTTTAAATAGCTGTAGATAATGTTACTACGAAACGAGGGATAGTAATGATTATCGACGTCAAATGTGGTGACAGAAAATAAAACCAGTTATTCGTCACTGTCGAAACTGAATGTGAATCGAGAAGTAGCGGTAAATTCATTATATTACGAACGGTTTCGTCGTGCACAAATTTTCGCAACACTCGCGTAACTGTGAAGGTCACATCAAAAGGAAACATTCAACCAGTGAGCAAGTCAATAAAAAAACCTCAGCCATTTGTCGAATTACCAAGAAATGTGGTTCCAGCTTACATCACGTTTCGTAAAACCCTCAGCACTCCAGAACCAATCCCCCGCTTCCAGTTCAGAAAAGCGAGCCAATGAGCATCGAACTTGGACAACACACGAGAGGTGGGGCGAGAATGGTGGACAGGACTCCCAGCAATGTCGGTGGTGCAGTCGACGACTCACAAGCTTCCCATGGTGCCGCGGTAGCGCAGTGGCTAGCCGTATGAGGTCATTTTGAGTACCTTCTTTAACGATAAGCAGCACATTATTTCAGTGCAAACAGGGCTATAACACGGAAACACGGTCAAATAAGCCACATGTTTATATACATTTTTATAATTCATTTAGTGTTTGTTGTATAACGGTGAATTCTCTCTCATGCCATGAAATATTTTGTACATAAACAAGATGAAACCTAATTCCGGTCAGTATTTATTTGCCAATTGTCACTTATTTAAACATTACACTTTCAGTAGGACGTTAAATCATGGGAGCGCTTGTTAAAAAAAGGGGGTGGGGGTGGTTGCTTTTAACAATTAAGTGCACAAATACCCAAACTATTAAGAGATTAGAATGATACACAAATATCTTAAGTTATGTAGGAGGTAAGTTGGCGTAATGCGTGTTTATCAATTTTTAAGTAAGAATGTATAGACGGTTTGTTGGTGATACTTCATATGTTACACTATCTGCACATTCACGTGTGAGTAAACATTTGTGAGTGAATAAGCATTAATTAATTGTTGGTGATATGCAGGATAAAAAGTGGAAAATGTCAAATTACGGAATAATTCAACTGTGAATGTTACATTGTACATCCATGATATTTCCATGTTTTTTCAATAGAATGGAAGCAATTATGTTCCTGTAGTGAATTTTGTATTATATTCTATATTAATGTGTACTTCCTAAAAGAGGTAGTTTTGTGTGGAACTTAACAAAAAGTGCTGAGGTAATGTTTAGGTGCATGAAATTCAAATTTCTGCTGCTGGGAATTGCACATATATGCTAATTGAATTGTCCTCCACTCGGACAGTACAAAACCAGTAAAAACTCCATAGTTTTATAATGGAAGAGCAGTATAGGTCAATCTTATTCACGGTATTCAATTTCAGTCTGCGGAGCACAAAATGTTTAGGATTAGTGTCACTAATATTCGTCACTTCATATTACTCAAGTTTCCGTACTACCAATAGTATGAGTACCTCCAAAATTCTACGAAGTTCAAAATTATAGCCGATTAAAATATAAAGAAAATAATATTATACGTAATTAAATTTAAGATGCGTGTAGTCATTGTTAACCGAACGTTAACATTTATTGCTAAGTACTTCTAATAATTTATAAACTTCCACTTGTGTAAACGTTTCGAAATATATTGATAAAATATATGGAGACTCATTTTTTCTTCGGAAAGATTACTTAGCGGAATTGCCACATTTACGTTCATACCCTTTGTTTACCAATTTTTAGTAATAACTTTTACATTTGTGTGGTATTTTTTTTTATGAGAATTTCGGTTTTGGAATACAGGACACAATTAACGAACTTGTTCTTTTTTTTAAATTTCAAATACCAGTTTTATTATGCTATTGAAATATGCGAATTAATTACAATTTCTGTAGGTTCAGACTGTAAATACTATACATAATAATTTACTAAACGTTCTTAGAAAAATTTTGCTAAACTATGCCAGTTAAGTTTGAAATATTATCCGTAAGAGTGGAAGAAAACATTTTCGTTAGTCGTTTAAAAGAAAATGTTTAAGTAATGAAGCAAAAAATGCACTGTAAAACCTCTTTTTTTTGTGTTTTACGAACATATTTAGCAAATAGTTGTTAAGAGTATTACTAAAACACAACAAGTAAATAACAGCAAATTTTACAACAACCTGCAGTGGAATGAGTAAAACGGAAGATGAATTTTTTTAGTATGAATGTATTACAGACTTCTAATTTATTATAAACACGGGGACACATAGATCTTTTTTAGGTTTAAAAAATAGTGTATGTAAAGATAAAATATTCTACTTATATGTGTGTGTTGGCTGCGCGTATGGAAGACAATCCTTGATACCCTTAACCTCCGAAAGTCATTGTTATTCACGCACCACCACACGATTTCGTCAGTGAGTTCGAAATTTTCCAAATACGCTAAGGAACATAAATAAAAATAATTAATGCCTCTTTTAACGGTGGAATTTCAATAACAAAAAGATGGCAACAGACTCTGTTTTGTTAAATGTGTATCGGACTCTACAATTTTGAATATTGTTAAGGCGTTTTTCATTTCTCTTGCTTCCTTACTATGCGCAGGATAAAATAGCATTTGACTTAAAGTAAATAATTTTCTTTCTTAAATATCATAACTCAATAACTGAGACATATTTTTGCCGTGTGATTTTAAATGCTCTCGTATTAATCCTGACGTAATTTACGATCTCGCAGTTACGCAATATATTACCAACACTAAAATTTCTAAATATTATAAATACATGTATAAATTAAGTTAAAAAAAAATCTGACTAGAGCTTTCAATGCAAATAAATAATTTGCATTAATTTTCTTTTTTCACGACTGTTGCAAGTGTTTTGGGTCACATATGGTTGAGATGATTACGTCATCGTAAAAAATGATGATGCTCATAAATTGCATTTACTTTCATCGTCATGGAAATGGAAAGGATAATTTCAAATTCAATGGAGAGTGAATTGTCAAAGAGTACTACCGAAATTATTCTACGAAGGTAAACTAGCGAGACAATTTCACTGAAATGCAGCAGACTTGGATCGAAGCTATGACCTTCCCAAAATAGGCAATAAAAGTTGTCAAATGCCAAACAGGTTTTTCCAACCCTAAACCAACGAAAAAGATACTTGGTTAAGGCATATCAGGCCCCGCCACATTGAATTTTCACTATTTTGGGCATAATTTCTATTTAAGAACGTTTAACGAAATATTTCACCTGATATGGCATTAATAATAGTTTATAAAGCTTTATCAAACTGTTACAACTCTACCCCGTTAATAAATTTTTGACTAGTGACTGCCGCCAAGAAATAAGTAATTTTTTCGTGCGGTTTTTACAGGAATGTTCCTGACAACAAAAATCTAATGTAACATATTTGAAAAAGAAATATAGTAACGAATGAAACGAGTTGAACGGCTACGTGTAAAAAAATTTAAAAATTTCAGATTCATTTTTCTTTTTTTATGAAAATTGTGGGTTCTCTGCAAATAAATCTGAAACTCTTTTATTTATGTGAACTCCATGCTTCTTTTTGTAAACTGCAGCATTCAAANTCGTTTACAGCTCTAAATTTTCAAACTTAATTCACACTTTTCTAATATACCACTATGTTCGATAATTATGCTTGTTAGAAATTCTTTTTACTAATAACATTTTAAAGTGGAGTTGTCTTAAACACTGGAAAAATCATGAAAGTAACAAAGTTGGCACATAATTAGTCACACTGCTTTACTACATACTTTGACGTTCAGAGTATGTGGAGAATGGAGAGGTTTGGGAAGATCTTACCAACGAGGTCTCGAGAGCCGATGAGGGTGAAACGAGTTGAATACGGAGCAGCACCGGAATGCAAGGATGGGGGAAACAGGAGATGCCCGAGAAAACCAATCGGGCACGGTTCCCACATGTGAAAATCCGGGAGCAACCTCGCCGGGAATCGAAACCGGTTCGTCTTGGTGTGAGGCGATCGCTCTAGCCACCACACAACCGCGGCCCCATCCAGAGCATGAAAAATATTGACAGTACACTTCTTGACATCAGCGCGGCAACCCTCCCGAATGCTTCTAAATTGCGCTGTATTGAAAGTACACAACGGCATACTTTCGTAAAACGTGAGTGTACGTAGTTAACGCGCCGGGTATCTCCACTCGCGGGACGGTGCGCACCCGACTGTACCGGCGGTTCGCGCGCGGAGGTGGCGTGGCAAGTGGCAGTATGAGTGGTTCAGGAATAGTTCTCCGTAACTCTGGCCGCCAGATCATTAGTATTCACCCTGGCAAGAACGACTGCGCTATTGCAATCTCCCTGCTCCACCCCTCTCCGCCATACCAACAGCCCTGCTCTCCGTAACCACGCCCACTTCCTGGGACATACCGGCATTGGCAGTTCCTGCGTCCCTTACCACGTGCCTGATGGAGTGCACTGCGAATTTTCGCTCCCGAAATAAAATTCGGAGCAGGAAACAGAAAANTCCCTTACCACGTGCCTGATGGAGTGCACTGCGAATTTTCGCTCCCGAAATAAAATTCGGAGCAGGAAACAGAAAAAAAAAATTACTTTTGTTTCCAGCAGTCGTGCGGGCACACCCAGATTTACTGTTACCCGGGCTTTACGTATGCACGTGTAAAAAAGTTCAACATTCAGCAATATCGTTAGACAAGGGAGATAAACTTTCTGCCAGTTCAATGTTATAAAAGAGTAGTCTTTACCCACGGATGTAATTCGATTAGTGTAGTTTTTATCTGCACTCCCCCAAATTCTTAATGACTTACCAGTTTTTCCCTCCTCTTTCAACGAACTATGGTCTTTTTTTTTGGGGGTGAGGAGAGGAGAATTTGAATACGGTTATGCCTGTGTTTGGATGTGTTTCCTACCTCCACGTTTGGAATTTCAGTTAGTTCACAGATTTATGTACGCTATACGTTTTACTAGTTTCTGGGAAGATTTCCACAACAACTTTCCGTTTTAATCAGGTTACTGCATACGATTTTTATTTTAATCTACCGTACACTGAAAAGCAATTTTCTGTTTTTGTTGTATATATAACGTCATGGATGATGAAGTAATCCCGTTTTTCATGCATATTTCCACTGCTAGTACGGGAATATCTCTTCGAGAAAAACTCCAAGCTACTGAACTTAAAACATGTTTTCATTTTGGGATTTTTATATATTAAGCATAAATACTTGTAATATGTAAATTTATAGTTTGTTCCGCCTTCTTAGCATTTCCCATAATATGCAATTGTTCATTGAATAAATAAAGGTGGCAAATAGTTTACAAGCCTTAATTTTTCATGGAAGTGGGGCCGGGGTGTTGTAGTGGTTAGACTACTCGCTTCCCACCTACGCGAACCGGATTCGCCGATCCCCGGTGGGTTCGCTCCCGGATTTTCGCATGTGGTAATCGTGCCGTAACGATGCCACAGGTCGGTGGGTTTTCTCGGGTATCTCCCGTTTTCCCGGCTCTTTCATTCCGGCACTGCTCCATTCTCACCACGATTCACCCTCATCGGCTCTAAAGACCTCAATGTTAAGAGCCACCCAAATCTCTTCACTCGCTCACTCATCACGAAAGAGAATTTTCCTCATCCATCCCTAAAACGGAGAGGGCAGTTAAGTATTGAAAATTCTGAAAGTTAAGCAACATCCTCGGTCCATGTTGATAATGCATTAACTTCTTACTGCGAGTTTACGGGTTCGAATTTTGGGCAAGCCATATATGTCTGTGTCGTCGTTGTTAGCGTAATATATGTTAAATTATCAGGCTTGCCATCCACTCATAAAATGAAATATTCCAAATAAAAAATTTTTGCAAAGGAAAATTAAAAATGCTAAGGGACACGTCAGACTAAAACTGCGAGCAATATAACAAGTGCGTCGTGTATCTGATCTCAGGACNCGTGTATCTGATCTCAGGATAGGAATATCGTAATTTTGGTTATGATGTTCCTCTGAAATTAATAGATCAGCTACATTTCATTTAACCAAACTGCAGTACAGTCTTATTTAACCATTTTTCACAATTAACATTTTATAATTTTTGGCGAATGTGTCGTACGTACTCTTTGCTTATAAAAAAGTTTGTGTGCTTGGTTGTCCAAGGAACTTCAACGAATATAATTTAATCTATACTAATATTATAAATGCGAAAGTGTGTTTGTTTGTTTGTTTGTTTGTCATTCTTTCACGTCACAACGGAGCAACTGATCGACGTGATTTTTTGCACAGAGATAGTTGGAGGGCCGGGAAGTAGCATACGCTACTTTTTATGCAGAAAAATATCTCATTCCCGGGGGGAAATTCTTATTGGGAAATGAAAAAGTACACAAACTGAAAAACAATGCAACGTCACAACCGAGCAACAGACCAAAGTAATTTCTTGCACATAAATAGTTGGAGGGCTGAAAGGTGAAATTGAATTTTATGGCGAGAAAATATCTCAAAAAATTTACTTTATATGTAATTTCCTTTAAACGTTCTATGTTAAACGACATACCATTTGTAGTTATAAAAATTGACAATAGATGTCGTTCAAATAGTTTCAATTGACTGCATTTGCTTTTGGTTTCTTTTGATTCGCTTTTCGTTTTGGTTTTGTTGTTAATGAATACTCTAATATTGTTCAGTTTATTAGACTGGATTGACCTTTGGTACTGATTTGTACTTTGAATTGGATTTGTTGGTTTGGCATTTGTTTTAGTTGTTTAGTTTTTCATAGTCTGTTAAATAAATAATGCCTCGCAAACGAAAATCAAGTCTTTCAAGAGCATTGTCTCAAGCACAAGCGAAAAGATTTGCTCAATCGCAAGTGTCTTTGTGTCTTTGTCAATCGACAAGCTGCTTTGAGAGCCGCTGAATCACCTGTTCAGATTCAGAAAAGGCTCGAAGAACAGGCCGCACGCCAGGAACATCTCAGGATATTAGAGACTCTTGCCGATAGTCAACTCCGCCAAGATGAACAAGTAAAGCGTCAAGCCCTATTAACAGCCTCCGAAACACCTGTTCAGACCCAACTACTACTGGAAGAACCAGCAGAACGACAGGCTGCTTTAAGGGCATCTGAAACACCTGAACAGTCACAGGCGAGAAGAATAGCAAACGCGGAACTCCAAGCGGAACGTCGACGAGCTTTCCAAAGAAACACTTGGTCTATATTTAATGACACGGCATTTCATTACGATCCCTTAATTGACTATAAGAATCACAGGCTTATTGTTATCGGACTTATAGACAATTCGTACCGACTTTGTAGCGCTTTTAAATGGAAAGATGAGACAGCAGGGATGTGCTGTTCCAGCGGGAAAGTTTCCCTTCCTTTACTTGGTGAGCCAGAAGAGCCTCTGAAAACTCTCTTTTTGTATGACGTTGATGAATCACGCCGCTTTTTAAATAGGATCAGAAAGTACAACTCATGTTCCCAAATTACATCTTTTGGAGTTGACAGAGAGATAATAATGCCCGGATTTTCGCCAACGTTTACTGTTCAAGGGCAAGTTTATCATAGAATAGGTGCGCTTTATCCAGCTGTCAACGAACAACATAAATTCTTGCAGGGATATTTCATTTGTAACAAAGAAATTGAAACAAACCGCCGCTGCCAATTTATTCAAGGAGTTGAAAGAGAAACGGTGTCGAAAATTCAAAGAATTTTGCATGAACACATCTTGGTAAACCCATTTTAAACCGCTTTAGAGAACCTGCCTCAAGAGGATTTTAAGGTAGTCATCCATGCTGGTCGGACTCCGCGTGGAGAGCATGAAAGACGCTACAATGTATCTTTAATTAATGAAATCGCTGCAGTGGTGAGCGGCGACCAGTTCTCATCACCAGACATTGTCCTGCGAGCACATGACAATACGTTGACACGGGTAGCCGACACTCATAAGTTTTATGACGCCCTGCAATATCCGTTGATTTATAGCAAGGAACAAGAGGGAAATCATTTTGAAATTCCACTCATTAACCCTATATAACAAAACAGCCTGTTCCGAACAAAAACGTTTATGGATTTTTATGCGTATCACATGATGTTGCGAGATAATGATTTAAACCTCTTCGCGCGTTGCAGACAACGTTTTCATCAAAGTAGAAAGCGAACGCCTCCACTACAGCTCTTTAAATCAAAAAAGCTGCGAGTCGATAATTACATACACCTGCAAGATGCTATTAAGAGCGATGCTAATGTATACCTCAGTGATTTAGGTAAAATGTTAATTATTCCCACGTTCGTTACCTGCACGAATACACCCAGGAAGCAATCGCCCATGTACGGAGTTGCGGTATACCCGATCCTTTTGTCACTTTCACTACCAATTCCCCATGGAAGGAAATTACGGAGGAGTTTGTTACTATAACCACGCGAGCGAAGCCGTGAGTAAAAGCTAGTAGTTAATACAACTGTTTGAGATCTACATCCCGGTTCATTTTTTTTTCTACTCACGTTAAGAACAAAACGTTATTTCTTATGGAAGAGATTCGCTAGGTGCGCAGTGTTCCAAACGGTAACGTTTAGTTAAAATTTTAAGCTACGTAAATAATAAATGAGAAAGATTTTACTTATTTACGAAGTTATTTTATATTCGACTTATGATTATTACAATTATCCTCTTTTTAATGTAGAAAATAGATAATATTTCGGACACTACACATGCGACACTAGCGCTTACCCAGTGGCGAAAATTTTTGGTTGCCAATATTTTAATTTTGATCTTCCCAAACTGTAGTAGATATACTGCGGTTATTATGACGACCTGTTAATAGATTTTACCAAATTATATCTTTAATATGTGTGCTTTACACAGGGAACGAACCCGCAACTTCTCCTACGTATCAGCGTCAAGTGATCTTGGCCATGATGATAACCTGTGTGTTGTATCGGCGTAACAAAATTTACCAGAATGCCGGCTAAGTCCACCTCGTGGGAAGCGTCGTGGGAAATTTTTTTTTATCAGTCTTGAAAATAAATATTTTCGCGGAGAAAAAGTTTTTTCCCTCCTTGTTGAGCGCTTTGGTTGGCAAAGCTGCCAGTTCCAACTCCACAAAGGAAGAGATACTTCCCCGAGAAACCTGTCCTCGTATCTTCCGGCAACAACCGTCCCCCCTCCCCAACCCCCGCGAATCGTACGTAGATGCTGCGAGCCTACCCCCTATCTCCCGTCTTTCCCCACGTAAAAAGTACGCTCGCGCGCGGAATGCTAAAACGACGAGGAAAGGGATGTTTGATCGCGTATTCCCGCACAGGCCCGGCCCTCTACGGCTGATAACGTCGCCCATCTGACACCGCTATCAACCAGCTTAGCTTACAGATCCCTTTTTTTAAGGCTCGGCTTCAGCCATCATGAAGAAATTCTTCGTTTGCGTGTCGTGATTTCCCTTTCAGAGGTATTATTGGAAATGTTCGGTAATAGAAAATTTACAGTTTACCAGTTGATTGGAGTTGAGTTGAGAGAGATTTGGTCAGCTCTTTAACAACGAGGTCTTAAGAGCCGATGAGGGTGAGATGAGGCAAGAATGGAGCAGCGCTGGAATGCAAGGGTGGGAAAAACGGGAGATCCCCAAGATAACCCGCTGACCAGTGGCATCGTCTGGCACGATTTCCACGTGCAAAAATTCGAGAGTGACTCGGCCGGGGTTGAACCCGGTTTGTATTTGCAGGAGGCGAGTAGTCTAACCGCTCAGCCACTGTGGCTCACTTTTGAGGCCCTATTTACTTTTTTTTCTATCTGCCACTTTTTTATCATTCCACCAAATTTTTGAATACGTATTGCCATGTTAGTAATAAACACAGCATATATTCACTCACAGGACTCGAGAGTTAACGTCTAAGTCTACAATAAAAAAAAAAAGATAAAAAAANAAAAAAAAAAAAAAAATATATATATATATATATATATATTACCATTATTCCAAATGAGAGGGCTTCAAAAAGTGCTCACTTTACCGTGAATAGCCTATACATGCATCACTTTAATATACGTATTATTTTATGTCATACAGCAGTGAAATTATTTGCTATACTTATAAAATCTTCATGCACGACAAAAAGGCAATCAGAGTGCTTTTTTTTGGGAGTGATTAGCGTGCCTCTCTCGCTTAAGTGAATTGCGGTTAGATGTTTAATTGACATTAATTTTGTCCAAGTTAATTTTTAATAATGTATCCGACGTCTACGGCATATGACAGAGAATATTTCTGTGTTTCAACAATGCTATTCCACAGAATAATGTTTGATATAACGACAACATAACAACCAGTGTTTAAACCATACCTGATGAATCCTCAAACCTGTTGTGTATCGAACCCATGTATGACAAAAATAAGTATTCATAATATTTATAAAAAAAAATTTAAGTAATTTAAAAAAAAACAGGAAGATGAAAATACCGATTTTTGTACTGTAACCATTATCTTCTTCAGTGTATGGCGAAACAACAAGAATACCACACCATTTTCTAACTGTTTGCAGTTATTATCACCAATATAAATCTTTAAGGCCGCTTACATGGCTCGTCAAAATACCTACATCAGAAGTTTTGAACAAGCTGTTTTGAGTTGATCTACCAAATAAGTTTCCTCGTAGAGATCATGAGCTGTACTCACAAACTTAGACCACTGTGATATTATCCCTGCACGTATTTGTGCGCTGCTTGCTGAAAATAATTCTACGGGGAACTAAAATAAACGTAACTTGTAAAGGTTTATAAGTTTTCAAATATTAGAATTTTATTTACTTGTAACTCACAGCGATGCTTTTCTGGTATACAAGTAACACAGAAACCTTAATTTGCGTTCAGAATATCACAGTTTAAACGTTTGGCTTCTGCGTCGTTTGTAAGCGAAGTTATTTTTGTTGAATTCTTTAGTTCGATATTTATGATATTGCTAAAACTGGTTTTGAGTGCGATAACTTCTAAAGATTTATCTTAAAACAATTCTGGCACCTGCGCTTGATTCCGAGCGAACGGCTGACATAATTGGTAATATTGTTCAAAACAAAAATTACTGAAATGAAATTATTTTTGACAAATATTCAACACTTGAATTTATTCTAACAGTAATTACATATGCCGGTTATTTTATTTAACGTGATCATGTAAATAACCAAACTTCCACTTGATCATGACAGCTCAGTTCTCGGCTATATATGCGATACGATAAAATATGTATGCTTGTGATATAAGCCACTATTTTTTTGTATGTGAAAAATGATTAGCAACATTTAACTAATATACGGCAGGTAAAGTGAAAACTGGTTCTTTGCCGTACTTGTTTAATAATTCATTTCATTTCAGATATAACGAAAGCTATCTTGAAGGAGAAAATTGTTCTAAATACTGGTAGTTAATAGCATAGTTAAATTAATTTCCTAGAAAAGTATTGACTGCAGTGACTAGTGACCGGAGTATAATATTAATTTACCATTTTATAAAATTATAGTCGATTTATTGTTTTAAACCTGCTTACAAATATTATAGATTAATTTTAACTGTATGGATGCTACCAGTTTCAGTTGTAGTTTAAAACTCGCCCTAAGCGTTCATGCATCACCTGGGATTCGACCCCATAATCCCCGCTTCAATGGCCACCGCGTTAACCACCTGATACGGAAGTTAGAGTGTAGTAAGCATTTAATATTTTGGTGTCTATGTTATTATTATTAAAGCTTATTTACATCGCTTGCTTAGAGCCATTATTGTACCACAGGGATAGCTAATATGGGACTATAACTATTAGAAGACCACAGTTCTCTCAAATTTTAAATATCCTAGAAAATCACACATACAAATAACAAATTTTATTTACTAGAAAGAGAAATTCTGCATTTTTTCTACGTATTGTGACATTTATAGTAACAGTTTATGTCTACTTATCCTGCCCGTTTCAAGTCCCTCTATTTCGAAATTGTTTGATAGATAGTGAAACGTGACTAAAGGAGAATGCGTAGTATTAATGTTACATTTATATTATTACTGCTATCGGAACAAACGTTGAAGTCGCCATAACCTCCGTTTCACTATGGCGCCTTTAACTAGTTCAGTAAAATGCCTGGTGAGTAATGACACTCACGCGAATAATTTACATGATTTACACAAGACCAAATGGGTAAGGCAGGCGACGTGACGGCGTGAAATTACTACATTTTTGACTCACGTGAAGCTCGAGTCTCGTAACAAAACAAAATCACTAATGAAACTCTCAAGATAGCCATGACGTATCGTGGTAGAGCAGTAACTACTACAAAGAAAAAAACTCCTGCACACAGAGAAACAAAACGGCTACGATAGCGCACCGGAAAAAAAGGAGTTACGTGTGTGAATACAGTCTAGAAGGTTCTTGTGATCGAAATATATACAACGTACGTAATTTCCGAAAGTGAGGCAGTTTCCACCGAGAACATGACCTCTCCCTGCCTCGGTCTGCTCACGGAGTAATTTATGTTGTGTTGCCCTGACGTGAAAGTAAGTAATTGTGCGAGACGTGACATCGGCGTGTCGTTACCACAGACTACCTTAATGACACCGCTGCTATGTGAGCAGTAGATTTCACTGAATAATTAAACGCGTAATACCGGCGAAACATTTTCCATGCACTATCCATACATTTCAACCGTTCAATCTTGGGGCCGTATGAAATTAATTTTGTAACGTAATAACAAAACATTGCAATTTTGAGAAGCAGATATATGTTTCGCCTTTTATTGCCACATGATGAGCATAAATCACACTTAANCAAAACATTGCAATTTTGAGAAGCAGATATATGTTTCGCCTTTTATTGCCACATGATGAGCATAAATCACACTTAAGTTAGGTAAAATCCCACGACTGGGATAAAAGTTCAGAACTTTGGTTGGAGAAGAAAGATGGTAGCGATGGCTAGAAGTTCAGTTAGGGAAGGA
This sequence comes from Clitarchus hookeri, assembly GCA_002778355.1. Lineage (NCBI taxonomy): Eukaryota > Metazoa > Arthropoda > Insecta > Phasmatodea > Phasmatidae > Clitarchus > Clitarchus hookeri. The sequence goes on along the minus strand of NQII01000389.1, from coordinate 607,212 downwards.
GTTCTGAATGTACGTGCTCGTGTGATGTTCAGTCGTTCGGAAAGTAGCGGGAAACTTCCGAGCGGTTGGCGAGAAAGAAGTAAAATTTGGCGGCACTACTTTGCAGTCGGGCCAGAGACGGAGATCTGCGTCCAGGAATTAAATATCTGAACTGAGGAACCCAGCTTGATTCTGCAGTAAGTAATCGTATCTGTCGTAGCGACTTTGTGAATTCCCAGATCAGTACGGTCTTGCAAATAAATTCCGCGAAAACAGGGTTGAATGCAAAGAAAAAACACATCTAAACTCACAAATGCAAAAACCAAGCACAGAAGCTACTAGGGGACAGTAAATTTTCTACGAAATGTTATTTAACGTTGCCAAAGGCGGAGGTTTTTTGTTACTAACGAAATTTTCACGACTCCTCTTTCCCGACAACGAATAAAACTTTGATCTTCGCGTGTCTGAAATGTGGCAGACGTTGCCATTAGCCAGTTTTGTTTTTGAACCGCCCCTCCTTCCCCTACTATTGCATTTTGACAATGCTTCATCCTCAACTCGCTTCAAATCCCTTCGGCTCAAAATATCAATCTGTTAAGGACCTCACAAATCCCTCACTTTCCCTCCCCCCTCCCTTGTAGAAACAGGTGGTTAATAGCTATTTTTTGTCTGCCAGTGACTTAGTGCCGTAACAAAAGCATTGCCAGAACACTTTCTCATGTATAATATAAATAAAGAACGGTAGATCTTACTATCCTAAAAAAGTTTGGATAAAGAATAAATGTTAAATGCGATAACCTCCATAGAGAAATTTTGTTATATAATCACAGTGTTGGGTTAAAAGCAAATATTTTGTCAACAGCTTAAGGAATTCCTTCCGAAGGTCTTCAGCGCTTATGGGTATAGCAAGGTGCAACTAGAGCGGCGACAGAAATTACCACCAGCACATATTCTTTGTTTCTCAGGAAGAAAATAAGCTAATCTTATAAACTTCCTTTAATAAAAATAGCATTCATTAAAAAATCTTTCAATATTAAATTTAATATATGAAAAAAAAAATTGTTTTTCATGACTATGTCTGTTGAAATACAACAGTACCACAACTTTATATTCTATTAGGGTTTCNATACACACATATATATATATAACATTTTTCTACAATTTAATGTTCATGCCATATATCTGAAAATCGGATTATTAACATTTCCGTACCGAACAGAAATATGGATATCGTTCAACCAAATGATGCTCATAATGTTAAAATTGGCTAATAATTGGTAAACAAATCTGAACAAGAAAATTATTTTAACATTAAATTGACTGTCACTTTAGAAACCTTTCTTTGCTACCTCAATGTCGCCAGCTTCATTCCTCTTTGCTTACCATTATATATTTATATAAGTTATCAGTGGTCTGTGATTGTAAAGAAACTATGACAGGAAGAAACGNTCTTTGCTTACCATTATATATTTATATAAGTTATCAGTGGTCTGTGATTGTAAAGAAACTATGACAGGAAGAAACGCGAGTACGAAATTTTCGAGGTTTACTAAAAACACCAACAATTAACCAATGAATATTCTTGTGATTAATTATTAAATAATCATACACTCTGTTTGAAATCTGAACATCTAAATACGTTTTTAAACATGATAGGTTTTAACTATCAATGTAGGTAGAACTTACACATTCAGAATAGGATTTTTTGAAATAGCGTTTCTTGTTCGAATCCAAGAATTTCTTTCTTAGCATTTCAGGTGTCCCCTTGTTGCACAACATTTTGTATGCTGAAACTGAATACAAAATACATGTCCCTTGAGCAGTTTCATTTTCGCTTGTGTTTTAAATAAATTAACATATGTACTATTTTACAGTTTTCCAGAATTTGAACGCTTTCCGATAGTCGCACTCTACTTTCCAACATACTCTATCATCCAAAAAAATTTTAGCTGGTTTTCTTTCAAGTCTCGTTAATGATCATAATCTCTCAAATAAGCTCGGCATAATACATCTACTTGCCGGTATTCTTCAACCAAATACAAATAACAGATTCATGAATTGAGAGTATATTTACGATGATATCTATTTTATAAACTGTTTTACAAACAGTAACTGTACACAGGGAAGAAAGCACTGTAGAGTTATAATTTAAGTTAAAAAAAGTAAGCTTTGTGAATCGAAATTTGTTTTGCAGTTGGTAACAAACACGTACCAAATTTCGTATTTGTCAAACATTTTTGTGCGAGTAGTAACATTTATTTTTTAATGGGCGGATTTACATTGAAAGTTTCAAAATAATAATAAAATGCCAAACAGTTTTCAAGTGCAATTACATTACTATAATAAACATGCGATGTTGTTACTTAACACGAGTACCCTACAATAACAATTGCAGTCAATATCAGAAGCACGGAGCCGGATAGCGTTGCAGGTGGGCCGACATACCTCCTATCCCTCCGCTGGGGATAGGAATAACGTTCCTCGCAGAACAATGCGCGANATAATAAAATGCCAAACAGTTTTCAAGTGCAATTACATTACTATAATAAACATGCGATGTTGTTACTTAACACGAGCACCCTAAAATAACAATTGCAGTCAATATCAGAAGCACGGAGCCGGATAGGGTTGCAGGTGGGCCGACATACCTCCTATCCCTCCGCTGGGGATAGGAATAACGTTCCTCGCAGAACAATGCGCGAACGCACGAGACAACTTTTCTCTGCTAAACGGGATGGAAACCGGAGTACCCCGAGGAAACCCATCAGCAAACGGCCACGGAAATCCTGATTCGGCGATGCTGGGAATCGAGACAGGTTCATTTTGGTGAAGGAGACCACCTTTTACTACGGTGAGGGGGATAACGACATATATATATATATATATATATGAAACCGGCTTATAACTTCTCCACGAGCAGGTCTAAGCATTATTAAATGCATGTATGCCTTCACACATACCATGCCATTCAAATTACAACCGGGAAGGAAAAATGTGCTGTAAATTTCTGGCCTAAGACTGTACGTCATGGCATAATTTTAAAGACATACGCGTTGGTGAAACCTGGCCCAGTTGCGCACTCATTTTCACAGCATTTACGTAATGCCGCACGCCAGTGCAGGAGGAGACAGGCAAATTTTTAAAGATGGAATAAAAAAGTAATCATTCCGTGAGGTAACCAATAACAAACTCAGTAGTTTTTTTTTCCGAATCACTAAGAAATATGGGTCCAGTATACATTTCTCAAAGACTTGAGCCTTCTGAAGTCTCCGCCCCAGGGCTCAACGGGAGTCGATGAGCATAAGTTGCTACATCTGAGAGGTAGGGTGGGAAGAGTGGGCAGTGTTCCGAATCACTGAGTAAATATACTCAATGTCCGAACCTAGGATAGCTTGACTGGCGGGTCTGGGTTCAGCGACTTCCATTCCTGTTATTCAGGGTGAGTCCCTTTTTCAGTTACCTTCCTTGCTACTCAACTCTAAGAAGCTGTAACAACTTCNATTCCTGTTATTCAGGGTGAGTCCCTTTTTCAGTTACCTTCCTTGCTACTCAACTCTAAGAAGCTGTAACAACTTCTTGGGTACTTCGACATACCGACGCCCACGTCAAGTTTAGATCTGTATATGGTTGTACTGGTTTTAATGAAATAACTGTCCATACATAATTATTTATTTCTATATCCATAATATCGCTTCCTCATTCCATCTTAACTTTAACCATCGTAGGATCCTTGAAATCTTTATAAGACACAATCATGACAGCGATAATTGTTTGTTTATTGGTTCGAAAAATTCACACAGACGCTGGTGTTTAGCAAAATTATGGAAACTTAACGAAATAAGCTTATCTCATTAAAATGTTCAGTTACGGCTTTGAAGAGCGCTGCAAATGCATAAACTTGAATATAAGTGAATACATTTCGACAGCGTATATGAAACTTTCAGCAAAACATACAAGTTATAGTTCTGAATCGAGCATGCTATTTGGCAATGCCAAGCGATATGAGTAAATTACCTGTAAAATACGCAAAATTATTTGAAGACGCATGTGCGAAGTCTAGCAGGTTGGCGGCTAATAATTCCAGTTTTTGAGGTCACTACAGCCATTTTAGTAATTTTCTTAATTGTTCCAAAATACATCAGCAATACATAGATGGGATTATGAATAAAATCGTTATTTTTTTATATGTACATGCAAATTGTAAGACGGTAAAATTATTAGTTTTCCGAATTACAATTAGTTTCTATGAAAATCTTAAATCTGTATGCATTTATGTTAAATGTACAGTATTTTCTTAACATGCAGTATTTTATTACTAGACAGTCTACATACGCGGCATTCTCAAAGGTATCACCATAGCACTACGAGTTACTATTGGGGTAATTAAGTATTTAGAGGTCATTTCTCACATATTAGTCCACCGTTGTACACCAGGGATTTCAATGAAGTATCCAAAAATATTTTTTACATGGTATTTGACCAATATTCTAAACTACNATTCCTGTTATTCAGGGTGAGTCCCTTTTTCAGTTACCTTCCTTGCTACTCAACTCTAAGAAGCTGTAACAACTTCCTGGGTACTTCGACATACCGACGCCCACGTCAAGTTTAGATCTGTATATGGTTGTACTGGTTTTAATGAAATAACTGTCCATACATAATTATTTATTTCTATATCCCTAATATCGCTTCCTTATTCCATCTTAACTTTTACCATCGTAGGATCCTTTAAATCTTTATAAGACACAATCATGACAGCGATAATTGTTTGTTTATTGGTTCGAAAAATTCACACAGACGCGCGTGTTTAGCAAAATTATGGAAACTTAACGAAATAAGCTTATCTCATTAAAATGTTCAGTTACGGCTTTGAAGAGCGCTGCAAATGCATAAACTTGAATATAAGTGAATACATTTCGACAGCGTATATGAAACTTTCAGCAAAACATACAAGTTATAGTTCTGAATCGAGCATGCTATTTGGCAATGCCAAGCGATATGAGTAAATTACCTGTAAAATACGCAAAATTATTTGAAGACGCATGTGCGAAGTCTAGCAGGTTGGCGGCTAATAATTCCAGTTTTTGAGGTCACTACAGCCATTTTAGTAATTTTCTTAATTGTTCCAAAATACACCAGCAATACATAGATGGGATTATGAATAAAATCGTTATTTTTTATATGTACATGAAAATTCTAAGACGGTAAAATTATTAATTTTCCGAATTACAATTAGTTTCTATGAAAATCTTAAATCTGTATGCATTTAGGTTAAATGTACAGCGTTTTCTTAACATGCAGTATTTTATTACTAGACAGTCTACATACGCGGCATTCTCAAAGGTATCACCATAGCACTACGAGTTACTATTGGGGTAATTAAGTATTTAGAGGTCATTTCTCACATACTAGTCCATNTACGAGTTACTATTGGGGTAATTAAGTATTTAGAGGTCATTTCTCACATATTAGTCCACCGTTGTACACCAGGGATTTCAATGAAGTATCCAAAAATATTTTTTACATGGTATTTGACCAATATTCTAAACTACACGTTATATACGCCTTAATATGAATTGTATTAATCCAGCTATTCGGTAGCGCATTCGTGTTTTAAACAAGATCAGTGGTGTAAATTCCATATAAACAGCCATGAATAATTTGTAAATATACTTCATCAGCACTTAACATGTATTTATAAATAATCTGTGTTTAATATAACACGTAAACCATCTGGACTGGGAATCAGATAATGGGTGCTTAACATTAAGGTATGAAGTGTTACTATACATATCATACACCTGTCAACATATCAGGCAATAAATTGGTGCACGTTATAATGATGCAACATTTCTTTCTCTCCAACACACATTGCACATAAAAGCTTTAAAGTAACTCGCTATTTCCATGACCATTTCCGTGGAAAGGCAGTTCATAAAGACTGTGAACACATTTTTCTTTTCGAAATTAGTTCCATTTTAACATCGCGTTAAGCATCTTGCTCCTGTTAAGTTTAAACTGCGAATTTTTATCTCTCATTTCATCTCGAGTGATTGCGTTTCTTTCCTCCTTTCTTAACTTTTTTTTTTTTATCTCTGATCCTATTCCCGCGGCCCCTCGACACTCCTCCGTATCCTAGTTGCCCGCATGGAATTAAATTTAAAGTTAATTTCGTTCTTTATTACACTTCCATTTTTTTCACCCCTACCTCCTTCTTTACCTCTGCTCCGTTGCACGACGGTAAGGGCAGCGAGCGCGATGGCTTCCTCGCAGTAAGTTACGTCCAGAGACGGGCCACGGGGGTCGTCGTCGCTTCTAACCGACTCTGGCCGTGCTCCTATCGTTCCAGCCTGCGCCCCTCGACTGAACGGGCAGAACCACGCCCGTCCTCCACGCACATACAAACACTTGCTCATGCTTCCTTCCTGCCCGTCTCCAGTCTCCCAGGCTGGGAAGGTACGTTCGCGGGCAAGCCGTGTAGCGAGGGCGAAAAAATATAACAATCGTTGACTGAAATACTGCTCACCTTATATAGTCCATTCACGGTTACTTCCAACTTTTCTGAAGCCCTGATGAAGTTCTACTTTCAGGCAATTCCACCCGCCTCGTGCAAACAAAACAAGGAAATTACACCAAAGGTGCACTCATTGTAATAATATTTTGCATAATAACTATTTCTTAATATTCATACCGAGAAAACTTTTTGTCTCTGGTTTTATTCATATTAATCAGAAATGAAATATTTTAATTTATAGATAAAATATAAGTAAAAGTTCAACTTCACGAAGATTAAGTTGCTTTAATGTTCACAATAGTATAAAACGCTTGTGATACCTGGCATATTTAGGAAACAACCAAACACGTCTTACATTGGGTGATTTCTCAAATGTTCAATTCAAAAAGTGTGAAGAAACTGCGAACATACTACATATATCGCTTCTGGCTCAAACTGGCTTACTCTACGGGCACAGCAAATGATAATTTATGCAGAAAAAATCGTTATTGACCATTTAAAATTACACACTTTGTTGTAATAATCAAATGTGTTTGTTTTAGTCTCGGCAGCGGGAAAAAAATAATGCTCTACCGGTAGATCGAATAAGAAGGCGTGCAGACAAAATCGTGGTTAACGATTTCCAATTACGTACTTTGTTGTAACTTTATGTGCTGTTATATAATTTAATTTACGTAGTAATACACCAAGAATAATAACAATCTTCTTGTTTCCTGCTTGGGTCGCGAAGGTCGCAAAAAGCAAAAAATAAAGAAATTTGAAGCAAAAAAAAAAGAAAAAAGCAATATAATATTAAAACAGTCAATGTTTAAAGTGCTTAAATACTTTCAAGATTAGATTTACACGATAACGCACGCGGACCCACAAAAAACAGCCATACCTCCACTTAAACACTCGAAATGAATGCATAATGAATTAGTTATACAGGCAAAGAAGTAAAGCGATTGTAAAAGAGCAGGCATGACCTACGACAAATAACGCGTAAATTAGCGCCCCCTCCCCCGCCCCCAAACAACAGCCAAAAGTAAGTCCCATTGCTAGAAGTTTATTTAAGTTAAAGGATTTGAAGAAACTTGTATGTATAATAGTAAACGTATGTTTTTCGCACGGCACTTAAAATCAATCATTGTTTTAAGCTCGGAAAGTTCGATAAATTGACTAGCACAGCCATCATGGGGGCCGCGGTGTTGAACCGGCGAGCAGGCTAACCGCTCAGCCACAGTGGCCCCAAGTAAAATTTCAAATGTAATGCCAATCGCTATTGTAATCAAAGTCCTTATAAAAGTCTTTATACCAGCTACAGATATGTACTTCATCACTTATTCGATAGTATATTAAGTCAAAATGTATGTTGTTCATCATTCCAATGTCTGCCACTCACGCATCAAGTTTCACTTTCTCACAGTCCAGTCTATCTCGCTTTCACGCCGTGTCATACAATAGCCAAGCTGGTCCGGTCCAGAATGTTCTTCGGACTCCGAGTCGCGCAAGGGTTGGAAGGGGGGGCATGACCAGAACATTCGTGCAACGCCTACACAGGACATTCAGTCTTCCAAGGGTGGGAGTGGCCTCAGTCTCGATAGCCTTATCGCGGCACGTGGCACGTGTGTTACTCTTCATTATCTGCCGGTGATGCTCTTGGAGTATTGTTATTTTTCAACTCCGATAAGGCGCGAAGCGGCTGCATGTAGGTTCCTACTTACTACGATAAAACTGACTAATTAACTATATAAAAGTTGTTGTAAATTCTTTACGGAAATACAAAAATCTCGACATTTTCAACCCAAGTATCTCTAGGGACCGCTGCGGTGTAGTGATCTGGCAACCCACTCACCACCGCCGTGAACTAGGTTCGATTCCCTGGGCGGTTAATAATTGATAATTGCGTGTCGGAAACTTGCCGGAAGAGGGGTTGGTCATTCCCCGTAATGTCACATTTCGTCGCTGTTCCTACTCCGCATCACTTCAACTCCGTCGGTGCTAAAGACCTCAGTCGTTAGCGTAGTCGATATCTCTGCCAGACGCACAGTCCTAGAAGTTAAGATATTTATTAACGAAATGGTTTAATTACCCACAAGTCTGTATTTTCCAACTTTGGCGCATGCATCGCTGGTAAGTGAAGTTCTATACCAATCCAGCACCTCTGCCCCTCCCCCTAAATTCCTAATCCTTAAATGGGGCGTGGTGGTGTAGCGGTCGGACTACTCGCCTCCCTCCTAGGCCAATCGGGTTCGATTACCGGTGGGACCGCTCCCGGATTTTCGCATGTGGGAATCGTGCTGGGTGATGCCGCTGGTCGGCGGGTTTCTTGGGGATCTCTCGTTTTCCCCGCCCTTGCATTCCGGTGCTGCACCATTCTCGCCTCATTTTACCTTCATCGGCTATCAAGACCTCAATGTTAAGAGCCACCCTAAATCTCTCAGCTCAACTCAAAATGGGGTACCCCGGACAGAAACGGCGATGTAACGTTCGCAGGGTGATCCATTCCGGCACTGTAACTACGTGACTGATAACACGTTTGAAATATATGCGGTCTCGTTCTATCTAATATACGACAACAATGCGAACATCACCTTGATTTGATTATAATAGATTACGCTTCTCGTCGTAATCTTGCGTGCCTCAATCCGTAGAGCGTTCGAAATCGTAAATTTCCGAGAGATGGGCCTGTATCCTACGCGAGCGCTGCAAGAATAACATAGTTTCCAACTTTAAAAACCTTTTTCCTAAAGGCCGTTTCACAAGATCAGAATTTATTGAATTCAGTTACTTGAATTCACTTTATTGAACTATAAAATCACTGCATTTGCCTTTCAACGAATTTCATTCACTAAACTTTCAAGTCTCTGCATTAAAATTTATCGAAACCTTTTTAATGAAACCAGTTAATTTTTTAAGTATCTGCGACTCATGCAAGACGCAAAAATTATTGGTTAAATACAACAACTTTTATCATATTAGTGTACATTTCTTTTTTAAAATATATGTCCTTTTTTTGTAACAACTTTAAATGTGGGCACACAACTATATTATTATGCGATTACTTCCATTAAAACTGTTAGAATAGGTGTGATCGGCGATTGAATATTTTATATGTATGTATATATATATATATATATATATATATATATATATAA
>NQII01000389.1:581953-597229 GCA_002778355.1 Clitarchus hookeri | reverse complement strand
ATATATATATATATAACGTGCTCTAAATGAAAATCTTGTAAGAAAAGGAGACATTCAAGAAACTGAAAGAGAAAATTGCCACGGTTATGACGTCGTATGACGTCATGTAGCATGCAATGAATTTAATTCAATAAAAATTGAAGGTAATGCGAAGAAAAATTGGACCGTGTGAAAGTCCTTTAGCTGCGGTCACGCGGTGAAGGAGGTCAGAGCCAGTCCTCACACACACACCTTCACACTCACGCCAACACACACGGTGACCTGTAGGAGGTGAGGACGAGGAAGAAGGCGGAAAAGAAGAACGGCCAATAAGGAATGTCATGGGGGAAGTGGGGGGAAACCCTGAGTGCTTTTTAACATAAACGTAGTCCATATTCTAGCTTCCTTCCTTCCTGTGGTCTGGGGCGCCACCGCGGATGCCATCAGCTCCCACCCCTGTGGCAGGCAAATGCCCTCTTATTGTGCGGCACGGAATTGCGGTATGCTTGAGAGGGTGCAGAGAATACGACCTTGAAGGCAAGGAACACCGTGCAGGTAAAACACGGCGGGGGCGGGGAGATGAAACATGTAGGTAACAAAAAAATATAGGTCCACTGTTATGATTGCAACATGAAGTGTGACGCCGGGTGTGGTAAAAATGAGGCCAGTGTATGTGGGTTAGTTCCTTATACAGAACTTTATTTTTGTTGCACATTTGCTATGTTACAGGTTAATTACATAAAAGTAACATTGGTTTTNTTCCTTATACAGAACTTTATTTTTGTTGCACATTTGCTATGTTACAGGTTAATTACATAAAAGTAACATTGGTTTTCGATATTATTTATGAACCAACGTTTGCAAAAAAAAATTGTATTATTCTGACCCATTCCGTGACAAATCATCTTTACGAGTTAAGGGTCAAAACTGCAAACATAACGCAACATCCAAAAACACAAGAACCTGCAAAGGCTCGCGGAATAAAAGGGTCTGGCTGAAAAGGGAGATTGTTGCAATTTAACATTTGACGTTAGTCCACCCAGGCTACAAGGCTGAGCCAATAGGAATCGAACATATCAGAGAAGGTGGGCGTGAACGCCAAGTGTGGTGGATTACTGGGCGAAAGGCAGTCCCAGAACGGGGATAAGGGGGTAGTTGTCTTCATGCTAAGGTGAGGCAGTGCCATCCGTGAGCCCTTTCTAACATCATTTTCTTCCCGTAGACCTTCAGTCTAACGCCCACATCGACCCCTGGCCGTTGCCCACTCGTGTTACATCGCAATTTGTATATAATGAAGACTGTGCCACATCAAGGTGCATGTGTGATATTTGTCGGACTCCTTAATAATGGCGCGGTTTCCCTCCATATAGAGAAGTGTACGACCCATATATACGAGACTGACAATACATCTCAGAGGTAAACATCTAGGGAGGGGGAGGTGGACGTCTGAACTCGAAGCAACGAGCAACTCAAAGGAAAAATTTATGCACGAAGTAAACAGCGTTACAGGGATTGAAAAATTCAGTACATAAATACCGGGAAGTGGAACTTGTAAGCAGCGAACGTAGAGCGAAGAAATTTCTTATGTACACAACAAGCGCAAACACAGAGGTGAGTAAGCATTTATTACATCAAAACATGCCTGCAAGCAGCTGGAGTGAATGGAACATGTAAAGAAGCAAGGCGCTGGAGGGAAAAAACTTGCAGACGAGGAGTTTTATAAAGTAAAGCTGAGAACAAACGTTGCAGGCAACACGAATTTGTCTTGGCCATCAGGCGATATGGCATCAAGTATCTCCGGCATGCAGTAGGCATGTCAGCACTTATGGAAAATGCTCCCTCGCCGCATAAAATAATTATTAAGTCCCAACCAAAATTTTTAAGGTTCAAGTAGTTTTTGTAATGCTGTAAAGTTGCTTGGATAAGACAAGTAATGACAGTGGTAATGGTACCAGATCCACAATCAGTTATAGAAAGTAATTTTTCTTTGTGATTTTCCCACGCTAAAAAATTCCACACAAAGAGGCAGTGACGTAAATATAACTCACCGTTACAACATAGAAATTAACATCAAGAATAATTTTCCGAATCTTCCAAACATTGAAACACATGTCAGCCTTCTGACACGCGCTAATCTCATTGGGTAACGTCCCAACGTGAACAAAATTTCGCATTAACCTTCCAAACGAATGTTTTGTTACTATATGTTGAACAGGATGGTGTGCAATAAGCATAAAACTCTACGATTTATGAATAATACACTGTGTGCTGTACCTTATCATTGAGTTAATAAACATCGCGTCTGTCTCTTATGTGGTTCGCAAGTAGTTCAAAGCTCGTTATGAGTAGGAAATTACACATTTTAAATTTTACCTTCTATAATCGTACAACGTAAAATCCAAATTGTTTTACCTTCGATATCACTAGCTTTATAATATTTGTTACAGAATTTAAAAAAAAACGTATCACTGCTATTCATGTGATATCGATGCATGTTAAAAATAAGTGTTCCTTATTTATTGTATATTTCACTATATTAGCGCATTTACAAATATCGTTTTTACTCCTCATTTGCAGATAACAATAAATTAATTTATAAAGCTTTCTTAGAATTTTTTAAAAGCCTTATTCCGATTGTTTTTGAAAAGTATGTATACATAAACTCGTCCACAAATAAACCTCAAATCGTTTTCAAATTAGCGAATACTATTTTTTCTGCCTAGTAGTGTTAAAGGACCTATTCAAAATATCAATACGTAATTGCGGAAGTTTTTTATTCAGAGATTTTTTTTAAGATATCCTTTTTTATCTGGATAAGGCTAAATTACGAAACCCCTTGGGTAGACGAAATGTATTTCAGTAAGCAGCAGATAATTGCCTATAACAGAGAATAGCCATAATTTTTTCAGGGTATTTTTTCATGTAAACTGATCAAGTATTTATTTTAAGGCACAGAACAAAAAAAAAACTCTGTTTGATTATGCTGTGGCGGTAAACATTTTTCGATTTATAACTCTCCTGTAAGAAGAAAATGTTTAAAATATATATCTAGTGGTACAGTAACGTTCTGATGTTTTGTATATTAGTGCATTTTATAATTTCTATAGTTTATCATCACTTATCAATATCATTTTCGTACCAACCATAGCATTTTATCCATAAATCCTATATTTCATGATTTCACTATCAATTTGGTAAAAGTATGCGTGTGAGCGAGCAATATCTTCACTTTACTGTGTTGTGCAAAATAATCTCGGGGATCGAAGATATAAATTCTGTGAAAGTAACGATCGGGCACAAGCTTATATTTCACTTCGAAATGCACACTTGTATATTTTTGCAATGTGCAGACTGAAAACTATAACTATTTTATATGAAGAAGCACACATTCAACCATGCATCATTTTGGTGGAAAACATTTTCTTCGTCTTTCGTCTTTGAATAGACTAGCCTATAGAGCACGACGTGTGTGACGTATTCGAAGGCATCGCTATCCTTTCCGGCGCCCGAAGCGGTGAATCAAACCGGTCAAGAATTATGGCGCGCGATTCTTGCAGCAAGGGGAGATTCTTCCCATCCACCTATCTCTCCGGGGTTCCGGAGAGATAACTGAGATAAAAAGGAAGACATCCGGACACGCTCTTGAGCAAATATTGTTTCCAAACATCTTGTCCGTCGCGAATAAATAACGACGGCACAGCACAAATAATGCAGCAGAGTGGAGTAAGATGGAGAGACGAAGGCCGGANGAATTATGGCGCGCGATTCTTGCAGCAAGGGGAGATTCTTCCCATCCACCTATCTCTCCGGGGTTCCGGAGAGATATCTGAGATAAAAAGGAAGACATCCGGACACGCTCTTGAGCAAATATTGTTTCCAAACATCTTGTTCGTCGCGAATAAATAACGACGGCACAGCACAAATAATGCAGCAGAGTGGAGTAAGATGGAGAGACGAAGGCCGGANTCGTCGCGAATAAATAACGACGGCACAGCACAAATAATGCAGCAGAGTGGAGTAAGATGGAGAGACGAAGGCCGGAAAATGCTGTACTGTATTGCGTCTGCGAGTCCATCGATTCTTATCTTAAACCGGCTTCCTGCGCACTGAAACAGTCCTCACAACATTCCACGTTAATAGGGCAGTAGATAGAAAACGAGAGAGCTGGCAAAGGAGTAAGGAGTAGGAGGGCAGGAGCCATATGNCCACGTTAATAGGGCAGTAGATAGAAAACGAGAGAGCTGGCAAAGGAGTAAGGAGTAGGAGGGCAGGAGCCATATGGCATCTGGCAGAGGAACAGTGGTGGCATCTAGCAGTGGACCGGCAGTAGCATCTGTCAGAAGACCAGAGGAGGCCGCCATATTCGATGACCTTGAAATTTGGCATTGACATAAAAGGTCCCGTTTTCCCCGGAAAACACTCTAACATTTTTAGAATTTCCCTCCGAATCTGCAAAATTTCCTGCAAAAAGTTTTCTTGCCCAAATTTCCACGAGTCACTCAGTCTAANCCACGTTAATAGGGCAGTAGATAGAAAACGAGAGAGCTGGCAAAGGAGTAAGGAGTAGGAGGGCAGGAGCCATATGCCATCTGGCAGAGGAACAGTGGTGGCATCTAGCAGTGGACCGGCAGTAGCATCTGTCAGAAGACCAGAGGAGGCCGCCATATTCGATGACCTTGAAATTTGGCATTGACATAAAAGGTCCCGTTTTCCCCGGAAAACACTCTAACATTTTTAGAATTTCCCTCAAAGTTTCCCGAATTTCCCTCCGAATCTGCAAAATTTCCTGCAAAAAGTTTTCTTGCCCAAATTTCCACGAGTCACTCAGTCTAANAGAATTTCCCTCCGAATCTGCAAAATTTCCTGCAAAAAGTTTTCTTGCCCAAATTTCCACGAGTCACTCAGTCTAAATATAGCACGACATCACTTAGAAAAAGTACAGGCATAGGTATGTCTATTAGACCTCAGACCAGGAAGTAGGCATGCAGCCATGAGTAGGTTATAAAGTCTAAAAATAAAAATAATATATTCTGAAAAAAATTTATAAAATAAATTTTTGTTTGTACAGGATAGCACATTTTACTTGTAGTTAGTTTTTCACAAAATCATCTTCTGTTCACTCACCAATTCCAGACTGAAGTCCAGTTTTCTGTTTTTCCCATATTCTTAAGACCAGCCGACAATTGCTGTAAAAAAAACAATATTATTTATCTGTGATTGCATCCTTATCAATCCAACAATTTTTTTGATCTTGAAATCCCATCCAACGAATGTAAATTTTGTTGCCTTTACGTTTCAAAACTTTTTCTACAAGGTAAGTGTTGGAAAATTTTGTGGGGTATATTTACTCACTGTAAAAACCGCCCCGAATAACTTGGCCACCCAGATCTTCGAGAAAATAGGTACGAGGTTTATAATGTAACTCCTTACAATTCGTTTGACCAGTTCTGTGCAAATAATTTGCCAAATGTCCCTTTCATTCTTGAAATGCATATGTAGTCTCCAAAATTAGCTTTCGGCTTCCGACTATAAATAATATTTATTCTTGTAAGCTATTTGTAGAAGCGAGTTGTCTTTAACATCGATGGGGCACATTACTATTGTACGATGTCTTGTGGTTGTACTCGAAAACCAGTTCTGGTAATATTCACAACTATTTGTAGCTTCCTTGTGCTGATAATTGTTTCCCCATCGCCGTTTTCAAAGTGTGATTAAACCTTTCGATAACAGCACACTTCATATCACTATGTGTAGAATTATGGATTATAGAACTCACATCCAAGATCAGGTTTTGGAAGACCTTTGTCACTCAAAACGAGTTCCATCGCTTTAGCAACATCTTTACCTCGTTTGGTTTTGACTGGTACAGAAAAGGCGAACTTGCTGTAGCAATCGATAATAGTCAGCATATTCTTGAATCCTTTATTCACACGGCCATATGAAATCATTATGACTAAATCTGCCTGGTATAAATCACGAAAGCCAAACACTGTCACTTTGCGTCTTGGATAATTCCATCTAACAGGCTTATGTAAGTTCGCTAGCGATTTCTGCCTGACTTATATATGTAGCCTCCTNGTCTTGGATAATTCCATCTAACAGGCTTATGTAAGTTCGCTAGCGATTTCTGCCTGACTTATATATGTAGCCTCCTACAAGCAATTCCTCTAGAATATTAGTAATTTCGTTCGTGTGGGAATTATTTCCATCTCTTCATGAAGCAATAAGCAGCCCCAATCTATCAACAAGTTCGTTAACATCATCCCAATAGACATACTATAGATGCTGTCCACCTTCGATTTTTGCCAACAGACGAGAGCCAGATGGTATGTTTACTTCTGGAAACTGATGTGAAATGATGCTGAATTTTGCATGAGCAGTATCCTTATGCTCATTGCTCGATGGATCGTTATCGTTTAAATAAAATGTGCACTCGTTAGTTTGAGCAGCCTCTTGTACTGTCGCAGAACAACTTTTGAATACGTAGTAGGTTCTATCCTGAAGAGTAATTCGTAAAGGCCGGGAACTGAATTCAGATATTCATTTCCGATTTAAATTTCACCATTTGGGAGGAAAAATATTTCTTTGTTTCCCGGAAACCATTTTTGATTTAGTTTGTTAACTCCATATGTTCTATCATTGAACCGAGGCGAATACATTGCTAGGTAACCATGAGCATGTACATTTCGAGTATTAACTTGATCTTTTTTACACTTCAAAACTGACAATGGAATATTGAATTCATCTGCTACACCTTATACATCCAGTTTCACTTTCGTTTCTTCTCTGGCTGCTGTATGGCTTCATCAGGTTCTTTCTTCAATGTGACAGGTGAAACTACAGTGGTTTGAATGAATCGTCCAAAACCATGTCACGTTCCAAATGTGCTTGCNGGTGGCAAATTATCAAGGCGACATATGAGTGGTTTGAATGAATCGTCCAAAACCATGTCACGTTCCAAATGTGCTTGCTTGGCCAAAAAATATTTTCCATGTACATTTTCGATAATTCGATGTAATTCATCAGCAGTGCCCGCTATGGTACTAAATAGAAAACAGTATTGGAAACAGTTTATGTAATTTTATGATGTAGGTGCTGTAGGCCGAGGTGCACTATATGTAGGAGTAGCAGCTGGTCGAATGGAAGTCGGCTTGATGTTGTTTTTGATATTTCCTTCTAATTTTATTATGCACTGTATAATAGCATCTCGGATATGAACACAGTGTTTCCAAACTTTCTGATCATAATTCATGGCAGACAAAGCAGTAATAATATTGCTCGTTATTCTTTCTTCCACAGCATTAATTTTTGTATCTAACATAGAGAGTTTGCTTAAGCCTTCAGTCATTGTACATAGTTGGGCCTCTGCTTTGTTAGATGTTGTTTGCATTACTGCCAATGTCCTTAAAGTTTCTGAATTAACTGATTGAACATACAACATATTTACAGTATCACCACCATGTTTCGGTTCACCCACATTCTTAAGTCGCTTCCCTCCAATGCTGCAGTGACCATATTGCATCTGTACCAGGTAGCTATCTGCCCACCGTTTCAGGCCATCATGTCTGCATTTGGAAATGGTGTATGCCATATGGTACTGGTGAATGCTTATGAACTTATAAAACCTCGATTGTACCTTCCTTTAAGTAGAGGAACGCCTTCTACTATCACAAGTAATCCATATGGCCCACTCCAACAACAAGCAGATACATATTTAAACTTTTCCAAAGGCATGTATTTCGGAATACACATGGCGTAAATTCATTTCGTCCATCCGAAACAAAACTAACACATTTGCATTATCGCGAAGTAACTGTTTCGGTATGCAAGAATAAGTTCTACAGATGTAAAAACAATCCACCAATGCATGCTTGCTCATACTGAAATATTCCTGCAAACAGGTCTGCTTCTCACACGCCACATCATCGAAAATAAACATGGAGTTTTATTTAGTCTTTTCGCGAGGAATCAAGTCCTCATTATCGCTGCATGGAAAACATTGCAGACTTTCGACAGCTTCTAGAATCCGATCAAGTTGCTTGTACTTTCGTTGTTGAAGCGGTTCCGAGTATAGCTGTACATTCTCGAACCGAATACCATTGGTCTCTTCCAGTAAACACAGAAGCTGGTATGTTTTGCCATAATTTAGTGGTACACAAATAAGACACCGTATTGATATTTGGCAAAATATAACCTTTGTGCTATCTGTGGGAAGTAGTTCCATCCTTAGCAATGATATACTCTGGGAGACTAGTGTCCTGCTTGACAATCTTCATTCAACTTATACAGAAAACATGCAAAGTTTTGGTACTTATACAGTGACCATATTAAAGACAGGGGAAGTGAGGGGTCATCACAAAAACTAGGAAAATTGTCGGACACTCTTTAAAATATGTATAAAGGAGCTGTCTATTGTGTTGGTGGTCAGTCTGTTGTAACACCTCTTATGGGTAAGACCAAAAGTGGACGTGTACTTGTGAATTTGCTTATAAAAAAGCTTCCATTCGAGCTGCACATTCCCGGTTACGAGTACTGTGGGCCAGGCACAAAGCTTGTAAAAAGGCTTGCACATGGTGACAGAAGTATTAATGCTTTGGACGAGGTATGTAAGGACCACGATATTACTTATGCAAGCTGCAACAACTTGAGCAACATATATGCTGCTGATGTTCTCGCCAACAAAGCCAAGAAGATAGCAAAATCACCTAATCCCAAGTTTGGTGAACATCTAGGTGCTTGTGGTGTTTCCAAGATAATGAAAACTAAAGTCAATTGAGGTATGGGCATGCATTTCAACCAGAAGAAAATAAAAATATCATGGAATAAAGCGTGCAATGGAAAGAAGAAAAAAAGAGATTTTCTACCATTCGTTCTGCCTGCATTGGATGCTCTTGGAGGTGTTATCGGAGGTGCTAGCAGTATATCTAGGGCAGTAAACAGTGCTAAATAACAAGGTTAGCAGTTGGTCGAATCAATTCGACACAACCGAAAGCTGGAGTCACTCGTAATTGGTAAAAAAAAGGCAAAGGTCTGTACTTGAGACCATATCCGATAGACGGTGGAGGTCAAAGAAGAAAAAGGAAAAGTCGAGCGAAAGGGACAAAAAGGCGATCTTGAAATCATTGCCTAAATGCTCCCTTACGAACATAGAGAAAAAAAATTGCATGCAAGTTAAGAATACCAAATTTCCGAGATGTGTACATGCTTGATGGACTACCACAGCAAACTGAACATAATGAGTTGGCAGTCGTAAATTTAGTTAATATCAGAGGCCCAGGCACGCAATGGGTTGCATACAAAAAAAATGGAAACAGAGTCGAGTATTTCGGTAGCTTTTAAAACTTACATCCAATGCTTGAGTTAAGAAAGTATTTGCACGGTGTGAAACTGAGATATAATAATAATGTTAAGCAGCTGCCAAGCGAGTGGAATTGTGGACACATGTGCATTCACTCCTAAAGCGAATAATGTGATTTCTTTTAGAAGCATGCAGATAGCATCCTCGCATCAATCATGTCTGGTCTTTTCGGGCAAGAGCTCGGAGCTTCGTTCCATGCATTTCCCTTCACTTAAATTTGATGGTTCCTGGTCTCTGGCTCTAATCGATTTCCAGACATATTTTTCAGTTCCAAAAGTGGACTTCTCCAACTGTNGAAGAAAAAAAGAGATTTTCTACCATTCGTTCTGCCTGCATTGGATGCTCTTGGAGGTGTTATCGGAGGTGCTAGCAGTATATCTAGGGCAGTAAACAGTGCTAAATAACAAGGTTAGCAGTTGGTCGAATCAATTCGACACAACCGAAAGCTGGAGTCACTCGTAATTGGTAAAAAAAAGGCAAAGGTCTGTACTTGAGACCATATCCGATAGACGGTGGAGGTCAAAGAAGAAAAAGGAAAAGTCGAGCGAAAGGGACAAAAAGGCGATCTTGAAATCATTGCCTAAANACGGTGGAGGTCAAAGAAGAAAAAGGAAAAGTCGAGCGAAAGGGACAAAAAGGCGATCTTGAAATCATTGCCTAAACGCTCCCTTACGAACATAGAGAGAAAAAAAATTGCATGCAAGTTAAGAATACCAAATTTCCGAGATGTGTACATGCTTGATGGACTACCACAGCAAACTGAACATAATGAGTTGGCAGTCGTAAATTTAGTTAATATCAGAGGCCCAGGCACGCAATGGGCTGCATACAAAAAAAATGGAAACAGAGTCGAGTATTTCGGTAGCTTTTAAAACTTACATCCAATGCTTGAGTTATGAAAGTATTTGCACGGTGTGAAACTGAGATATAATAATAATGTTAAGCAGGTGCCAAGCGAGTGGAATTGTGGACACATGTGCATTCACTCCTAAAGCGAATAATGTGATTTCTTTTAGAAGCATGCAGATAGCATCCTCGCATCAATCATGTCTGGTCTTTTCTGGCAAGAGCTCGGAGCTTCGTTCCATGCATTTCCCTTCACTTAAATTANCTGGCAAGAGCTCGGAGCTTCGTTCCATGCATTTCCCTTCACTTAAATTAGATGGTTCCTGGTCTCTGGCTCTAATCGATTTCCAGACATATTTTTCAGTTCCAAAAGTGGACTTCTCCAACTGTATCTTCCGTTATGTTTGAGTGCACAATGGAGCCTCAGGCGAAGTGTGTTTACCAATCAGGTGCTATGAGATAGAAAATGTTGCTACATTCCTGAAATGCTCACTACAACCTGATGTAACGTTACCTTTTTCAATGCAACCCCAATACTTTGAAGAGTGAAATTATTTAAAGTGCAAACATTGATTTCTCAAAACACGATACACTAGTTTCCATTCTCGGTTTCGAGAAAAAAATGTACGAGGCAAGTAAAGTGCATCAATCATGATTGTGGGTAAATATTTTGCCGTCGGATGTTATAAGGCTAAACTGCAATCTGGTAAGCAGTTCATAACTGAATAATCAGCCATGCCGAACACTACATCAGTTTTCTGCTCTTTTACTTCTAGGATTCAAGCTCGTCGATGTGACTAGAACAGTAATTGATGCTCCAGTTACAGCTAAGAGTGTGCAAGATATTGTTGTTCGAGTAGTCGACCAAGAATACAGGCTGATTAATTTCCATGACTAAGAAATAACTTTACGTTTACATTTGAAGAAAAATGGGTCTGAATTTTAAGAGAAAAAATATTATAAAAACTGTCAGAGGCAAAAACTCAAAGGTCAGTATGCTACGAAAAGTCAGCGTGTGTGTTACCACGCGAAAACATACACCACTGCAAAAGTCTTGGGTTTAAAATGTGCAAAAATGGACGCCGAAACACTTAATATTTAAGAACCCATCAGCTACGAAGATTCTACTACAATAACTAAATTTCACTCGCATTCACCATATCAACCGGGACTGTATGCATTGTCATCAAAGGTTCGAATCCCAGTGCAAAACCAGGATATTTATACAGTACTGTGTAATTCATATTTGAGGTTCAAGGAAACGATTACTAAGGAACAAGGTGTAGTGCCTGTAACAACCCAAATCACCAGAAATGGTATACTGCACATGATTAACAGAATTTCTTATGAATTGGGAGGTGTTGAAGTGTATTCGACAAGGGATGTTGGAATTACGATTACTATAAAGAACGACTTGTCTCTAACACGCAACCAACTACCTGCAGCGAAAATGGCTGGCTGGGGAGTTGAAGCAGGCTATCAACTACCAGTTTATGAAGAAAGAAAATTTTAAGTATAAGTCTCATTAACCATGCTGTTAGGTTCCGCAGAGGATTATAGGCATGTAATTATTATTACCAAATAAGAATTTGTTATTTTCTTAGCCAACATGTACATGAATGCGATCCCAGATATTACTGTTAGACCAGAATCTACGGCACTGTCGATACAGTCCATCGAATGAATGCTACCTCATGTGCAATTAAAAATGTCGGAGCGTAGAAGTTTTTGTAATACATCGAGAAGGGGCGAAATCTCGATATCGCTTTCCGAATATGGAGTTGGGAAACTTACCCGAGTGTGCCACGCTCCATCAGTGTAAATTGGAATGTAAAGTCTAGTTTTGCAAGCAAGAAACCTCGCTACATCATTATTGCATTCCAGATGGTAAAACAAAATTCAATGCAGATCGATCGAAATTCGACCACATGAGAATATAGAATGTTAAAATATTTCTTAACTCTGAAAGTTTTCTGGATGGAGATTTACATTTAGATTTTACGAATGGGACTTACATGATGCCATATAAAATGTTTGCAGATTGACAGAAAAAAGCATATGCGATGAAAGCACAAGTTCCTGTAAATTCTTACCATTGTTTGCTAGGCAGCTGCTCGACAACAAGAGCAAAGTCGCGAATAGATGGTTGACAAATCACTATCATGGACTTACATGGCAAGATGGCAACATATAATATGAAAAAATAAGCAGCATACTCACTGACATGTTGTCTGTTGAGAT
The DNA here is from genome assembly GCA_002778355.1 of Clitarchus hookeri. Classification (NCBI taxonomy): domain Eukaryota; kingdom Metazoa; phylum Arthropoda; class Insecta; order Phasmatodea; family Phasmatidae; genus Clitarchus; species Clitarchus hookeri. The sequence continues at coordinate 584,805 of NQII01000389.1, read as the reverse complement.
GGACGAGGTAGTTTTCATAGCAGGTCCAGAACAAAAAAGGTATCTCTGTATTTACTGCGGTGCTAGCATAAAAATTTACGACCTGCAAACTGGTTATGATTGTCCATCTCTGAAAAAATTAAAATTACGGTACACAAACATTAGGCACACATGCAATGCATCTGATAATTATTTTGCTTGTCCCTGCTTCAATGCAATNAATTACGGTACACAAACATTAGGCACACATGCAATGCATCTGATAATTATTTTGCTTGTCCCTGCTTCAATGCAATCGTCTTACAGAGGTGGGCTATGGACTGTACATCGCAACTGATTTCCAGGAGACTGATACATTCTACGGGAAAAGCANCGACAACAAGAGCAAAGTCGCGAATAGATGGTTGACAAATCACTATCATGGACTTACATGGCAAGATGGCAACATAGAATATGAAAAAATAAGCAGCATACTCACTGACATGTTGTCTGTTGAGATGGACGAGGTAGTTTTCATGGCAGGTCCAGAACAAATAAGGTATCTCTGTATTTACTGCGGTGCTAGCATAAAAATTTACGACCTGCAAACTGATTATGATTGTCCATCTCTGAAAAAATTAAAAGTACGGTACACAAACATTAGGCACACATGCAATGCATCTGATAATTATTTTGCTTGTCCCTGCTTCAATGCAATAGNGTACGGTACACAAACATTAGGCACACATGCAATGCATCTGATAATTATTTTGCTTGTCCCTGCTTCAATGCAATAGTCTTACAGAGGTGGGCTATGGACTGTACATCGCAACTGATTTCCAGGAGACTGATACATTCTACGGGAAAAGCANCGTCTTACAGAGGTGGGCTATGGACTGTACATCGCAACTGATTTCCAGGAGACTGATACATTCTACGGGAAAAGCATTACCGTGATGCGACCCCAAACTCATGGGTCTCCGCGATCGTTTGCTGCACCTCAATACAGCAACGGCCGAGCACCATGCTGAAGACATGATCATCGGGCGTGGCCATCAGCTATTGTATCTCAATGGTGTTCGGGAAACACTCGCTTCGCCCAACACCGTGTGAGTCAGCTGAGGTCCCACTTTAATCCGACCACGTGGGCGACACCAGGACAGTCTCGTGGTTCGGTTCCCAACCGACCGGCACATGTGCTCACACTCAGCGCTGTGCCATCAAGGTGTAGCACGCATGGGGGCAACACCAGGCGTTGTAGCGCCCCTGATCAGGACATGTACGAACAACCGATACCATTGTGCAACACCAAGTGTTAGCGAGTGCTAGTGGTCCCCAAAAGTAGAGCATAATCCTTTCCAGTATACCCAGAGTGTGAACCACAAGTGAAGTGTTCTTGAGACGTAATTGGAAAAGTTGTTAATGTGAAGTGCCAACAACTTCCTACTTGGAGCACAGGCTTCACCCGTGCCAACCTAAGTTTAGCCCCCACAGGCATCACCTGACTGTGGGCATCTCAGTTTATGTGTTTTAGAAGGAAAGGCGAGTGTAAAAGGACAAATGTGTATTTTTGCAGCAGTCAACAGGTTTATGGACTTGGATAGACATGTTTCCAGTACTACGCACCCATAAACTACGCACCCATAAANGCAGCAGTCAACAGGTTTATGGACTTGGATAGACATGTTTCCAGTACTACGCACCCATAAACTACGCACCCATAAACTTAACGATGCGAAAGTGCATTGTTATCAGTAGTTAAGTAGCTTGTTTTTTTATAAAACACATAAGATTTTGCTAGGAACTATGTTCTGTCTACAATAAGTTAAGGGAATTTTCCCGTTTTTACAAATATAAACTATTTATGGCCTAACCCTATTTTTCATTTCCAACTTAGTGGCGTCTTCACAGCAAGTGGCCGGAAATATGCTGGAAGCTATGAGTAGGCCACGCTGTTCGCAACTTCCAGGCACTTCATCAACTTCTTTGTCTACCACCAAGAACAATAGTTTTCACTTCTCTTACAACCAGAACATTATTTAATATAACTCCATCGCCTCTCCACCTCCTGCAGACCTACAGCCCCAAGAGTGTAAGCTCACCTTTTAATCCAGAAAGCACACACTCGTTTTCCTACATCAACCCCCCCCCCCCCCTACCAGACTTAGTGCGTCGGGTCCTCTTAACCATGTGAGCAGCGTCAATTATTTCTTGTAGTGTCGGAATGTCAATAAATGACTTCAATCCCAAAGTCAGCATTTTGATTTACAGGCCTTGTCTCTTAAAGACATTTCGGGAGCTGGACCCACCAATTAGCAATTATAAGGGTTTTAATGTGTTTTCAGTGTAGTGTGAACTTTTATCAGCATTTAATTGGCAAGTGGAGTGACCTTACAACTCCACATTCAGCTAACTTGATACCAGCATAACTGTCCACCTTACAACGGGCACCCATGGTGGTACTGGGCTGACTGCGATTGCCCACATCTAGCAGTCTATCGAACCTCAAGAAATGCCCCTTCAATTGAGATGTAGAGGATCTGGAGGACAGCCTACCCATCTGGGAGACTCGGCCACGACCCACAACCGCTGAGCACCTGGTAAGAAATTTACAAGAAATCTCTGGTGAATGTTTCCCACCAGAAATCTGCTCAAAGAACAGAGTAGTGGTGATATCCCTACTATTCTCCAACTCCTGCCATCGCCCAGCAGTTGTTGGGGCTGTCAAACCTAATGATAATGGGTTCGTGTTGGCAGATACAGCCTTCAAGCATAATTTGAAGACTCTCATTGTAGAGAATGCATTCACTACAACGAGAAACATATGTACACTGAAGAGCCAAAAAAACTTGAACATCTGCCTAATAATGTGTAGCCCTCCTCCCCCCCCCCCC
>NQII01000389.1:493813-550000 GCA_002778355.1 Clitarchus hookeri | reverse complement strand
CCCCCGGCACGTGCAACGTGGCACAGGTCCATACAACCTTAATATCTAAGACGATGAAATCTCTAAAGAACCAGTCCATTGAAGACTGCTTCCCTGGACCGCAACGTCAACCGACTTCCTTCAAAAGCATTTGTATGAGCCGATAATTTAACTTAAAAAAAACAAGTAGGCACGATTTCATAGTGTATTTATTTAGCTGTAAATTGAGAGTTATGCACAGCATTTATAATAATACAGTCTTTGCCAATCATTACATTGCAGTCTGCACTGGAAAAATATTTTTATAAATGAAACAACAAAATTTTCTTCATAAAAATTTCATTAAAACATTTTATTTTGTTATGTTTTTAAGCATTAAATTATAGATGATTTGGCTGTCTGAATCTTACGTATACAGATTTTATTCTTGAACAAAACTAAAATGACACACATTGTTGAAGTGACATAAGTAAATAACAATATATTGTTAGAAAAGTTTTACCAATAACTATTGATGAAGTTAAAAAAAAAACGCACCTGGTAAGAACGTTCCATAACTCAGAATTAACTTCAGTGCCAGCCAGTATTCTTTGGTCCAGAATAAAAAACTTTTCGAGAACCTTAAATACAACTCACAACGTAGATATTTCTAACAAATTAGCTGTATTTTTTCCCTCAAGAATACAAAACTATTTGACATGATATTTATAAAAATATGCTATTGGTGTAAACCTAATCTTCAACAGACTAACGGAGGTCCCTATGATTTAGTGTATAATAGTGTGCTACATATGATACCGGGATTTCCCTATCCGCCCAGATATTTCTTCTCTAATTATTTCAAATTGACTGAAGGAACATTTTCCTGGGTCCTTGTTCTACTACGAAGTAAAAATGCATTGTCATTAAACTTCCGCCCAATTGTTTCAGTGAGCAAGCAGGCCATATTAAGTCTACATTCCCGTTAATAAAATCTTGTTCACTTTAATAACAATACAATGCCATGGAAGAGCCGGGGTGGTGTAGCGGATAGAAACTCCTCTCCCTCCAAGGCGAACAGGGTTTGATTACCGGTGGGGTCGCTTCCGGATTTTCACACGTGGGAATCGTGCCGGACCTTGCCGCTGGCCAGCGGGTTTCCTCGGGGCTATCCCGTTCCCGCCGTTGCATTTCGGCGCTTCTCCCTACTCGCCTTGTAAGGAGCCGCCCAAAACTCTCCACTCCACAGTTCCCAGGACTTAAGAAAAAAATACCTCTTCTGGCAACGTAACGACTGGACTTGAAAATTTTTTTTCGTGAAAAAAAAAAAAGCTNCTTAAGAAAAAAATACCTCTTCTGGCAACGTAACGACTGGACTTGAAAATTTTTTTTCGTGAAAAAAAAAAAAGCTGTTAAAGCGCAACCTAGTCGTTTTTCTTTTATTTTTCTGCATAAAATATTCATTCCGAAAATTCATTTAATATACAGAAAACACATTTTTTCTATTTTCGTTAGCCATTTAGCGTAAGTTTAATACAAAAATTCGAAGAATCACAAAGGGTTAGTTATATAATGATCTGTAGATATAATTATTATGAATGAATTTGCAAATGGAAATAATCGCTGCCTTTAATAACATCTTGCTAACTGAAATTCTGCCCCTCATTACGTTTTCAACTAAGCACGCTTGGCTTTATAGCCTTTGCTTAAAATTAAATACCACGAGGGAAGGAGATATTTAAAAGGCAATTAAAAAAATAATTAACACGAAATATGCGTAGCTTAAAAATGTTAAAATTACCAATACTATTAGATCAAAAGTATACGGACGCTCTCCCGAAACTATAATGTTTGTGTCACTTTGATGTACTGCTGAGTAATAGACATTAAAGGGGCTGCCTGCCAGGCGCTTGAATTGCGTTACAGTATGTTGAAAAATCCGATTTTGTTACGAAAATATTTCACGTGTGCCAACTGTGCTAATTTACAAAAAGAAAGCACACTTCAGACGAGTATGGAATGTCACTTTCAAGACGTCACACACAATAGAAATATTATTTCTAAGCCCTCCAACATAGCTAGAAACGGCCTTTTTAAACTGCTGTATCCCAAAATACGGTAATCGGGCACAGGCAAAACTTAGATATACTACTGCATTAAACTTTTTCACAGACTTTCTGCCAAAAAAATTATATGGTCATTGCTTGAATTCCGGTAGAAAAAACGGTAAGGTGGGAAGGCTACGTCGGTTCGGTGCCTTGCGCCCAGCGGCGATGCGGCACTTGATGCGCGTGCCAGTGTGACCCTTATCGATCCCTTTCTTCTGTAGGGACTAGCTCTAGCCAGGCGGCGCCCTTAATACGGGATGTGCCCACCTTTGGACTTTATTGCCGCTCTAACCCTGCGCGTTAGACTGTCAACCTGGCGTGGGAACGCCTCCCGGGGAACGGCCGACCATTCTTCCTGCAACGCTGTAGCGAGCGTAGTAAGAGATGTGGGATGCTGGGCTCTGGAGCGCAGTCGCCATGCCAGCTCATCCCAGAGGTGTTCGATGGGATTGAGGTCGGGGCTCTGAGCCGGCCATTCTATTTCCTGAACCCTATTGTCCGCTGACCACTCACGAGCAGATCTCGCTCTATGGCGTGGAGCCGGCAGTCGCCACACTCTCGAACCTTCTCGATGGACTGCCACGTGGTGTAACGTGATTCATCACGTCAAATCACGCGTATCCGGTCGTCCACGTTCCAGTGACGGCGCTCTTTGCACCTCTGAACGCGGTGTGTCGCGTTCACAGACGAAACACGCTTTATTTGTAGGTGCTTGAGCTTTGAACCCCGGTCCTCGTAACTCCCGGTGCACAACCATGGTGCTAGATGCATAATTAGGGGCTCTGAATTACAAATTCATGGGTGATGGTATCACACGGTGGCATGCGATGTCTCCGTACCACCTTCTTCGATGCTCGATTGCCCCTCCTCGTTCAACACACATTGACTACCAGACCGTAGTTTCGTTAATGACTTCCTGTTTCCACTTGAAAACCACATCCTTGACAGTCGACTTGGGCAAATCAAGAAGGGCGGAACAGTCCCTGAAAGATTGCTTACTGATGTCGCAACCAACGACTACATCAGGTTCGAAGTCACTGACTCCCTTGCTGTGTCCCTTTTGCCGCTATCGCTTAACGCTGACATCGAGCCCTCCACCTCCTTTTATAGCTGCAGTGGCGCAGGTAATGACATCTATATATAAGTATTATTAGAGAACTGGTAGGAACGTTTCCGTAAATTTTACTCGTATTTATTTTATTTACATATGTAAATTATTCACCTATGAAATAAATATTTTAAAGTTTTAAGTGCTCTTTAAATCTAAAAAATTCTAATAAGTCCCGTTCAGGAATACATTTAAACGTGATCTGATATTGCTACAAGAGCGTTCTTCGGATGATTCTTACAATAGACGTTAGTTATTAAATAAACTATTGTTGCATTCATAAGTCATAGAATGTTTTTGCATATCGCAGAAAACCCAGAATACGTCCAAAAAAAACAGTCTTTCCCAGGTTTATTTGCCATGGTTTATCTGTGTACGACATCAATATTTCTTCGTATGATTACCCGAACTGGCGTTTCAACTTTTTTTACAATGACACAATTACTTCTGCGGTATCCATTATCTCTTATTTATTCATATGCTGGCAACACCTAATCTTGACTTATTTTCTGATGTACGTGTGTTTTTGTGACATATAATGTGTTTTTGGGACATGCAACATTGTTTTGTAATGACTTATGTCAATAGTATAAATCCAGTTAACAATGTACGAAGTCTCCATGACATTATTTGTCACTTTCTGTGGGTGTTTTACGGGTTTGTTAGTTCTTAGAGACTTTAATGACAGTGTAATTTTACACGTAACGTCTAGGTAACTTGGGGTTGTAGACATTGTTATAGATGGGACATTATTTTATAAATCTCATTCTTTCGTAACAGTGCGTCTCAAATGAGGTTTATCTGATTTTATCTCAGAAAACATGAGCGATTTGAATGTCTGTTCCCATAAGAATCAAATAGGTTGTGTGAAAAATAACTTCTGTTTTGTACCTTTTATTGTACTTGTTTGCATTGAAAAAAGTAGTATTATAACAGTCAAAATATTGTTAAGAAAAATATATTAATTTATATTACATATACAGTATAAATATAACTCCTGTTATCCAGGGGTCACGGTGGTGTAGTGATTAGGCCACCCGCCTCCCACCAAGGCGTACCGGGTTCGATTCCCAGCGGGGTCGCCCCCTGATTTTCGCATGTGAAAATCGTACCGTACATGCAGACCAGCGGCATCCGCTGGCCGGCAGGTTTCCCAGGGGATCTCTCGTTTTTCCCGCCCTTGCAATCCAGTGTTACTTCATACTTACCTCCCTTCACTCTCATAAGCTCTCAAGACTTCGATGTTAAGACCCATCCAAATCTCTTCCCTCACGTACTCACCCTATAATCCACATCGATAGGAGAAATTGGTTTTGGTTATATCTACTGCAATGCGGTCAGCGGTTTTCATAGTGGTTTGCTAATGAAGTAATAGAAATTTAACGAAACTACAAGTGTTCGGCAGCTTGACGTAACTGTCTGGCTATTGTTACTTTGACCCAGTTCAAAACTTTGTTTCGCAACTATGTTTCACACGAGTCTCTTTGTTGTTAGCTATCTTGGTGGCATCTCAGCCCATTTCAGACTTCAGTGAATTTTTAGAATCTGAAAATTATTGTGGTTCATCGCATGCAATATTTTTTTTCTGTTAACAGGTACGCCACGCCCAGTTGCTGGAATCAGAAACTAACTAAGGCGTCTGGTTTGTGACGCCAATAGGAGTCAAAGAAGCACTGTGTTAGTGCCAGGAAATGTGCGAATTCTAGTGAAGCGAACTGTGTAACACCACATGTTTCGGGTGAGTCCGAGCCAGTTTTTATTTCTGCATAATATTCGCACTTTATGTTTCCATAAATTGGCTAACCCACGTAGTTTTGTCAAAATATGGGCAACATTTTCATGCCGTCTAAACACGGTGATTGGCATATTACTATTTACAGTATAAGCCCTTTATGGTAATACTATTTTTTTTTGTGTCTTATTTTTGTTTTTGCGGAGGTAAAAAAATTACGCCACACATCTGGATGTACTTAGATGACAAAAAAAAAAAAAAGTGTATCTTATAAAATCTTCGATGGTTTTGTATTTGATCTGAATTAGTTTCCATTTTATTCACAGTGAGTTAGAATAAGGAGTTCAGAAGTTATAAAAATAATAATGTTATTGTTTTAGATTTAAAAGATGAAATAACTAAATAAAGTTGAAACTTGGTACACGTTGTTTTTATACCTGTAGTAATGACACCCTAAAAGTTTTCCACGATACCTCACGTGCGTCATCAGCCATTTTGGATAATGGTTGCCACTTTCAGTTTTTTTAGTTTACTTTTTATGGTAGCCTGGACCGAAACATATGATAAATCATAAAGAAATACCAAAGATTTTCTTTGCTGTCATGTTTTACCATGAATGCTTGTTATGATAGACAAAAATAAGATATATGTTACTTTGTGATCTTAAGAAAAAAATGTTCTATACATTTTGAACGTTACTTCTTACAAAAAGAATCACATGCATTTTTGTTGTATATTTCAAATTTTTAAAGAAGTTTTCGGGTGGAATGTATTTAAAACGAGAATTTCTTTTTTGCCACTGAAGTTATGGACATGAGGGAAAAATTATTTCCCTGCTATTTGCATTACTATGTGAACTACCGTTTGAATGCATGTTACGGAGAGACTACAGGCTGTCGGGCAATTCGCGGATATGGACTGCACCAAACGAATTAGTGATCAAAACTAAGTAGAAAAAATCCTTTAAGTAGATATAACGACTTTATTCCACGTTAAGCACAGTCTTCAGCAACAGCACACAAACCGTTAAAACGTCATAACAGGTGTTCGAAGTTTGCTCTGCCCTTAGCAATGCACTTTTCTGCACGTTGGATGCATGCAGCATGCACGTAGATGGCCGCCGGATGCACCCATGCCCATTGCCATGTCCCAGTACTCACTGCATGTGAACTCAATGGCACTACTGAGCTCGGCTCGTTCCCTTGCCGTATGCCTTACGATGGACACATTATTTGCAGCATTGCCACACCACCTCACCTTCACCTAATTGGAATACCACACGTTTGCTACAATTGTTTCTGGACTTTTAATATCGTTTTCCTCGTAAACGAAGGGACTTACGCATTTTTACCGAAGAGTATTTCCTACTTAGTTTTTATCACAGATTCGCGTGGTGCAGTCTGTATCCGCTAATTACCTTTCATCTTGTATAATACGACATTGCAATGATCATCTTTATTTTGTACGTTGATACCTTAATCGTTGCTGTCAGGTTCGTTTAATCATAAACTTGTGACTGAATTAAAAGTTAAACAAGCAACCCCAAGGCGTGCTTTTCAGATACTGGAGCATTTTAAGCTTGCTTTAATACATGTACACTTTGCATCACAGATTTAATGTAAGAGAATAGAATAAGTTTCAACATTTTAGTTGGAACAGGTGGTTGCAATGTTGTTATAGGAATAAACCCTCCGGCTTCCATTCTCCACCCTACTGCTAAGGTGGTAGTTTATTAACATACCACCATTTCATTTGGTTATACACGTGCAACGGGTGCTGCCTTGCTGTAACTGTTGTTGGTGGAAGACTTTTAATTTTATTTTTTCTTCTTGCTGTTGACTAACGAAATCAATGTTCTCTAAACATAGTGAGAGAAGTAACTTATTTCGAAGCACTTTGAAGTCCCAGTACGATTGCGTATCCAGCATTTGTAATCTCATCTGTTGGGGCTTAGAGGTAATTAAATATGGTAACAGTGTCTATTCAGCAATGTGTATTTTCCAGTAACGTGAAAAATTTCCTTTTACGTTGTCTTAACAAAGATGAAACTGTATCGTATAGCCACTGTTTACATAAGGGAACAAAAAGCGACCTTTCACTATACCAAGATAATTATGCAAATCAGCTGAACTGTAGATACGTATGGGGAGTTTTCCTTAGACAGGTTTCATCAGGAAGGTCCTTTGGTCAGGATGTATCAACGCAATTAGTAAGGCTACAAGATCTACATAAGTACCAGCTTTGATAATTTTTGATTCACTCAAACTATCCTGGATGGCTATTTGCACTATAAGAGTATTTGCATCATGAGTTGCTTGATTCACACAGATACTAGTTTGCTCGAGTGTTTTTGATAGTTGAAATATGAAGTTAGCTTTGTTGTGAAAATTCAATCAGATTTTTTCTTTCCCGACAGATATAGGAATTTCACTGCTAAAATTGTTGAAATTATCATTCCTTCTCATTCTTTCAGCATGCTTCGTATCGATGGCTGTTTTATTTTTACCAATCAAAAATACAGTCGCATTGTTTCTGTAAAAACTTAATACAGTAGATAAATATAAGTTGTAAAAATCATCGTATGTCAAAGTTTATGAAAGGGAAAGCCAACAAACTCTATTCAGGAGGTAACCCCATCAACAATGTGTAAAGCATCTCTTAAATCATATACCCTTGCCCGAGAGTTATTGAATACATCATGAACCAGGCCAAATAGACGGGCAATTAAGAGTTATTTCTCACTAAAAAATTCACTATTTCTATATTTGTACAAAATCATGTACTTGTAAATATTACTTACAAGTGCTTTATTGATAATACAAATTTACTTATAGAAATATTACAATTAATATTGAAATAAGATACTGACAATGCGTTACTGCAATAAATCTTCATAATGACGTAAAAAATATTTTCATAATTTTTAAAAATTGCTCAGTAGTCTATAATTTTTTTTGGTAAAATAAGTTTATTTAAGCGCACCTTAAAATCTCTTAACATTTTCGTTTACTTTATTTTTATGTACCGAAAACTCAGAAATCATCGTGATTTTGACATGCCAAGTTGCAAAAACCATGCGATTTGCAATTTTTATGCGAGGGAAAAGTACTTACACGTACTATCTACAAGTTGAACGGTATTTTGCACACATCAAATATTATTAATTTTTAATATGGTGACCAACGCCCTTAAGCACTGAATGTATGGCATGCTCGCTTATCGGTAAATAATTTTTAACTTGGAACTTGTGTTCGATTTTACGCAGTCAAGAAAATTTTTTTTTAAATTTTTAATTAATAATTTTTATAGGATTAGGGCATAGGCCGATAAAGATTTCTGTGTTTTCTGTATCTTATACGCTAAACTGTTTTGTTAGAAAATTTGTAATTTGTAATTTGAATGTTTTGCATTGACAGATAAGTGGAATTTTAAAGAATGTTAGTTCATGTAGGTGCATTATACTTCTTTTTTGTTTCTTTTTAAAAAAAAAAATTTTGTGTGATAAAATTTTCTTTTTTTTTTTATCGGGAAATGTTTTCACAGAAGCAAATATAGGGATATGTAAAAAAGAAAGAAAACCTTTACAACACTGCACTACCGTTTCACCACGGGGTAACTCAAAGGCCTAGGCGTGTTGACGTTGAGGGGTGGGGGAATTAAGGGGACGAGGAGTGCGTAGCGCCGGCCCAGAATAAACAACATCCTCCCTTGAGGCGCTGCGGTTGTTTGCGATGGGAAATCCGAAACACAACCGACTAGCCGACGGCCACGCGCTGTCCGTCCGATATTTATTTCTGCATGCTTCCTCCCACGGAAAACGTAAAAAGCGTTTTCATTCAAAGATGTCAGCACGGGGTAATTGAAATCGGAGAGAAAGTACATTGAAATAATAAAATTTCGTTTTAAATTCCATTAGTAGGAAATTAAATAAAAACTCTTTATTTAAAAGTCGTTAATCTGTACCATATAAACATAGCGTTTTGGTATTAAAGTCGACGCATATGTTATACACTCTATACTAATTATACTTTGTCATTTATATGATGTTATGAAAATTAAAATTACGCATAAAGTACTTCATTTTTTGCATTTTTTTTATTTGGAGCTGATTTACCGGTAGTTGACAACTTAATGAAAGTGATTTCTCTGAATTCGGGTTGAACGTATTTTTGACGGGAACTGAGTTATTGGGCTTGAATTTGATTTTTCGTAGGTTGGTACCTTATATTATGATCTACAGCCTCAAGGCACAATTACAACATTTTACATCAAAAGTTTGCTTTTCTGGACATAACTGTTCTGCACACTGTGAAATACGTGAAAATACACTCATTTGCAAAACAATTGGTCACCTTGAAGGTGCTATCGCAGGGGCACGTGGTTGGGTTCAGGAGCATGACATTGTAGTATGCATACAGAAAATATCAAAATAATGCACCTTAACAACCATATATTGCGGGGGAACAACACTACCAGGATGCACGAATTATTGTGTTAGACCACCCGTAGCATGAAAACAGGCGGCGATACGAACGAGCATGGAGGCATACAGACGTCAGATGTTCTCCTGAGGAAGATCCTGCCACAGTTGGCACAACTGAACCTTCAAATCCACCGCAGTTGCCTCTGGCCGAAGTTGTCATCCAGTCTGGTCCCAAACGTTCTCGATGGGCGAGAGATCTGGAGACCTTGCTGGCAAAGGAAGAGTGAGTGAGTGAAGGGATTTGGGTGGCTGTTAACAGCGGGGTCTTGAGAGCAGATGAGGATGAAGTGAGGTTACGACATACCCCTCTCTGCTAGCCACCTGTATATGGCACTGGTCGACACAGGTGTATCCCTAGTTGCCATGACATGTCCCTGGATCGTTTGCAGCGATGCCCGTGGAGTGCTTACAGCCTTTTGCACGATGTAACGATCCTCCCTGCTGATGGTCCACCGGGCTCGACCCGAGCCTTCTCGAAGGGGAATGTGTGTCCTGTTCCCACTGCGTCCAACACTTGACTCACAGCGTAGGCATAACGGTTAAATTTGCGAGAAATGTGCCGAAACGTTCAACCTGCCTTTTGAAGGCCGACGATGCGGTCTCTCTCAAACTCATCCATTTGGGCAAAGGCTTGTCGAATGCGCCGTCAGGTCATGCTGTGCTTGACATAAATAAAAAAGCTTTTTCTTGTGTTGAGCATTAATTTGAGAAATAAATATAAATAAATAAAATTATTTAAAGAAATATCTATTTTTGGTTCAAGATGGTGCTTTTATCTGAAAAATACTTACTATTGGGCCTAGTTTATAAACTCGAGAAACATGATATTAAATATTTACTGTTGGGGAGTAAGAAATTATTAACTAAAAAATGGTTGCCTGTAAAGTCGGTTTTACGGGCGAAGATTTTACGTGACAACGTAGTGCTGCGCGCGCGGCAGACCGATCATAGTTGAGTGGGAGAGAGACGCAAGGCATTCGGCGGGCCTCTCTCTCGTTCGGTGACTCATCGTAACGTTACCGAGCGTTACACTTTTTCATAAGTGACTCCCAGCCGCAACCTAATTTAAGACGTTGTCACGTCAAAAACACAATATCTGTCACTGCAACGAATATTCATTAAACATATTTTTTTAGTAATGCGAGAGCGTCTTTATTTATCAAGCGCGTTATTAATTTCCTTGTGGTTCGTCTAATTACATTTATTAATTGTAAAACTGCGACGCTAGCTCCACCGCGTCGTTCGTCTTTGGAATTGCTTCCATGCAAGGTGGCTTTCTCCTTGGCCGGCTCGGCTCCCCTCCTGTTTCCTCCCCTCATTTCCCTCCCTTGATTACCCCTCCTCGGTGACTCATCGTAACGTTACCGAGCGTTACACTTTTTCATAAGTGACTCCCAGCCCAACCTAATTTAAGACGTTGTCACGTCAAAAAGCAGCCTAAAAATCTATACAAAATATTATTGTTATGTTCTGTTATAAAGCTGTCTACATAAAAAAAATAATAACTCGCTAATCCTACAGCACTTAAAAGCAAATACTTGAACCTTATAAATGAACAATAACTTATTTGAATGTACAAGCTGTTTATAGTCCAATAAGTATATCTACCTGGAACTAGTACTTTTCTCCCCTATTATCTTGTGATATTTCTGAATGGAAATTGGCAAGCTGTTGATCATAATATTCATAAACACTTATGACAATCCTATTATCCGTAACAAACATAAGTGTTAACCTGAGAGGAGAGGTGGAAAGCAACATATTTGAATGCGCGATTTTCTTAGGGTTATTGATTTTCCTCCTATTGCATTCATTCCTCTTTCCTCGCATCGTAATTAATATTATGACTACTAATTTCTCTCGCATTGCACCCATGTCTCGTAGACTCACATATACATACATTCATTAGGCTTGCTTATGTTTGCTTGTTTTTTTTTTCTTTTAACGGGGTAAGGTCTGCAGTTTGCGCGACGTGTTTGAAATACACTCTTTCCCACGAAACTGTTTAACGTGCGTCAAATGTGCTGATCTACGAAAGGAACACACAATTATGACGACGCCTGCTGAGTACTTTCAAAATGCCACGCACGTTAGAAACACCATTTCAGAGTACTTCATAATGGCTAAAAACGTCTTTTCGAAAGCGCTGTAACTCAAAATATAAGCATTAGATACATACGAAACTTATCAAGGTCCATGCACTAAACTTTCCAACAGACTTTCTATTAATAAAATAATAGGGTCACCGTTGAAAGCCCCCATAGGTATGCCCTACATACAATGTGACAAGAACCCTGCACGCCAGTACAGAGCCTTGCGCTTAGAGGCGATGGTGCATTGCTGCGCGTGGCTGTCTCATCCTTATCGCTCCCGCACTTCTTAGCCTCAAACGTGGGGGAAAAAACCCCCAGGTAGGCAGGAGCCTTAACCTTTCTACAAAATAAAAATATTTCTTATTCGCTTCCTAATAGGCTCACAATAACACCCGTGCGTATAGGTTTATTGGCCCTATTTAAGTATTACTATACCATTGACGAAGTGGTTCACTTTTTGTTATTATTATTGATAGAGCGACCTTGTATTTCAAATTATTTAATATAGTTAAGTCTGAGTTGTATTCGTTTCCTCAAACTCAACTGCGTGCATTTNAACCTTGTATTTCAAATTATTTAATATAGTTAAGTCTGAGTTGTATTCGTTTCCTCAAACTCAACTGCGTGCATTTTAAATCTAGCTGTATTTTTTTAGGTAATAAAAATATTTGCCCAATGGTAACACGAATTAAAACTCTTCGTAAATATATTTGCAGCATTTATTATATTTTCATTCCAGTTGCCATTGAATCAAAACTGGAAATATCATATTGCCAAGAAATATTATTTATTCTTTTTTTTTCTGAGAGTGCTGTCGTCAGAGCTGGGAAAGCGAAATAAAAAATAATTGACTGTTGTATGCACGGGTATACACGCATGCGTGTGTACATTTGCCTACCTAAAATGGAGTGATATATATATATATATTTTTACCCTCAGCTTTTGGAAATGAAATGCTATAATGCCCCGTACTTTTTTTTTACCCAGCGGACATCAAAAAGGATCCCGAATAACTCAATTTAATGATATTAGGAGTACGCCTCGGTGCTTGGGGCGCCATTCGGATGATGATGTGATGGCATTGGATTGTCCGTCCCGGCTCGAAAGAAGAGTGACGATGTTGATGGTAGCTGGACTCGTGAAGAGACACAGAANCTCTCTCGCTAACAGAGAGGTGGGCAGATGGAATGATTACTGGATGTGCATTCATTTAATCTGCCCTATCAAACACGAGCAGAACAAGACAGAGACACACACACACAGAGAGAGAGAGAGAGAGAGAGAGAGAGAGAGAGAGCGTGTGTATCTGCGAGGGAGAAATATCTAGCAGCTGGCGCCAGGCTCCATTCTCATAATTGTTTGTCCCGGGCACTGCCATGCCAGAGGTGGAAAGGGTTCAAAAATGACCGCTCCTCTGTAAAGCGTGCGCTTCGATAAATACTTGAATCTCCCCCCTCCCCCTAGCGCTCTTGTCCGCTGAGCGATGGATGGGACGGCGCATTCGATCCACCTCGCCTGGGAGAGGAACAAAAATATATATAGCCTCGCCCGTTGAAATTCTGCCCGCTTTCAAAGGAAGTGCATTGAGAGTTCACTTATCCCGTGCACAGCACAGCGAGGTAGATCCCCGTGGATCACTTTTACCGGTAGAATTTTTATCTGCAAACCAATTACGTATTTATCTGTTAGATACGGCCACGGTCCAAAGGATAGGATTTTATGGGGCGAGCAATTCCCTTAAACTAAATATATAAAAAAATGTTTGCCCTCTGCATTAAAATATTTATACCAAACTAAAAGCATATTTTGCCGTCACTACGAGGCTTTTCGTGATTAAATACGCCAGTTTAATGTAAATATGGCCATAAGTCGATATTGTTGGGTGGCGTGTTAAAATTGAAATACTTCCACACCTGCTCGACAACTGAACTACACGTAAACCAGATATTGGGTATCACGAAGGTCTGAACTTCAGTATGCTAATCTCTTAAAGTTAGCTTTGCCGTTTGTTTATTAGATTTTTTTCTCAGTGTCTAGTATTTCATCAATTATATTGCAATGTCCCTACCGGTCATGGCATTCCGTTCACGCCCCAATGTCAATGCCATTGCATAGGCGGGCTATGTCTCGGCTAGCTCAAACAGTCAATGAATAGATGGTAGTTGTAACAGTCGCGCATTGCCTAGTACTATCAACCCCACACATCACAACCTGGTATGCAACTGGCAATGGAGAAAATGATCAATTATTACGGCCGCGGTCCGCGATCAACACTCGCTTCTCGGTGATGTACCGCGCCGCCGTCGCGAGGAACATTTAATTGATTCTACACCGGGTGGAATCTCAGATCCTCTTACTTCTATAGGAGAGGTCTGGACCTCAGTTCGCCGTGTCTCTTGCCTAAGTCCTCCCTCTCCAATTGATAAAAAAAATCTTGTGACCCCCGTTTTGGCGCGGGAATTTCGCCTCTCCCCCTCCAGGGCGGGGCGATGCTCCCCTCCGTATGTTATTTAGTTGTTTGGGGGTGCTCCGGGGATGTTACGTTGACCTGCCAATACCATACACGTATTTATTCTAGTTCAATTTCATTTACATTAAACATGTTCATGACTNTTTGGCGCGGGAATTTCGCCTCTCCCCCTCCAGGGCGGGGCGATGCTCCCCTCCGTATGTTATTTAGTTGTTTGGGGTGCTCCGGGGATGTTACGTTGACCTGCCAATACCATATACGTATTTATTCTAGTTCAATTTCATTTACATTAAACATGTTCATGACTACATTAAGATACTGATTACACTTATATACAGCACGTAGCGTGGACATTTATACTTGCAAACAATATGTTGTTTATGTAAACTACATATCGCCATCTTACATACGAGGTTTCTGGATGTAAGCATTCAAAAACTCTCAAAATATGCTGGAAATTTAAACCGATATTGCCACGGTTCCATAATGTAAGTCGCAAGCTGTGAAGAGAAAGAGGACTTTCTTGATGAACCAACTTTCTTAACTATTTTGCTAAACCAGAATTTGAAATGTCAAGAAACGTCAAGGAAGAAATACATTATATCCGATGTAAGTATGTAAGTGTCCCTTCTCTTCTTTCCATACATTTTATAAGAACATTATTACTTACTTATCCATTCTGAATTTCGGTCACAAAACTAGTACAGACGCTAATACTTATAATTAGCCTTTTTTAGTACATTTTTTTTTAACCAAAAAAGGACCCAATTTTTTAAGCACTTTATAACAGCTTCAAGCATTTTCTCACTCGTAGTGGTATCAAAAGCAAACATTTTCTCGTGTTATAAAAGCATGTAACCTATTCATCTTGCTATTAACATAGGCACTCTCTTAATTACATGATGAGAAGATTGAGAATATACTTCAGAATAGTCTGTATATTTTTATTCATACATAAAAATATTTCATTCATAGCGTTTTAGTTAAATAATTACCATTTATATGTATCTGTTACTTACACGCTAATACCTGACTGCATGGGACTAAAAAAATTTTATATAATGGGTTTAGGCCTTATAACAGTATATTTGGCATGTCATTCATCACGAAATATCCTCGATCAATGCCATGTGTATCTGTGAGGCATCTTAATTTTCATCATCACTGCATCAGGAAATACATAACTCCCGTATAAAGATCCGTTCTTTCGAAACGCGCCAGCGAAACCGTGGTATGCCGAGCCAAAGAGAGTTGTGCCGCATGGGACCTGGAAAGATAATTAGTATCCTTCATGCGTGGTCCTAAAAGCCTGGGGCAGTGTTCCCACGGCGTTACGGCATCCCCACACAAGGCGCTTCTCAGAAATGGGTTGTTTTGTGCGCTTTGTGTGCATCGCTTCCCTTGCAGGCGTATCATCGCTGCCAGGGGATGAAACACCGTCATGGCCCCGGGCCACACAAAGTCGCCGGGAGGAATTTCTTTGGTCTCGGGGGTGGTTTATTCTTCGGCCCGGTTTTGTTTCCCCGGGTGCGGGAGAAGCATCTCCGGGCAGAATAATCGGTAATTATCTCTGGGTTAAGCTACGCCCGAGATACTTGGCTAATGACCGCGGTTTAAAGACCCCGCCCCTCCTAGGGAGGGAGAATTGTGGTGGGGAGGGGGTTAGAATGGAAGCAGATCCTGCTCGCCGTGTCTGTAGAGGAAGGACCTCGGTGACGCGCGCTCTCAAAGAAGCAGACCCGTCGGAAGGACACGCCCTCCAGTATCCTTTGACCAGGTGTCAGGTTTGTGCTGTACCTCACGGCTGCTTTGAAATGACGTCCTCAGTGGAGCATCAACCCACGCTTCTCTGTGGGCGATATGCCCATTCCTGAAGAAATAAGCTTCCACTTGGCGTTCTAAAAATTTTGCCAGCTCATGACTGTAAGAAGATCACATGCAATTTTTCTATCCTACATCCTCAGTGAGCAACACAATATACGAGGTCCCGTATATTCTGAAGTATAAATAGGACATTAAGGTAAGGATTTTCTGTGAATTGAAAAGTGTAAACTCGCCGATGTCACGTCTTGCAAAAATCAATTATATCCTCGTTAAGAGCACATATCACATCTTAGTTCTGTGTGCCGACCAAAGCAGATAAGGGACACATCCTGGATGGAAAGTGTCTCACCTCCGGAAACATTATATTTTGTGTCTCTTGTATGCTCGTTACAGTACAGGAACAGTTTTACACGCTTCGTGGTTTCGACGGGGTCGGAACTATACTGAGCGCGCGGCGTTTCCTTCCACCGAGAGTTGGCTGGGGCGACTGAGAGAGGGACGCCTTGTGACGTAAGCACCACCTTTGAATTAAATTGGACGAAGATCGGCTTCCGTTTCGAGGATATTCTCCACAGCTTTGGGGTGGACGGCGGTTGCGAAATGTTTGCTGTAAATACCCTGGCAAACTACGTGACGGCGGACACTCGGTGGGAGGTCACATCTAGGGGTTTGGTCTCACTTCGAGTCATGTCAATTTGGGAATATAGTAAATTTTAAATTGGGGAAGATTGTGCCAGTTAAGTAATTTAATTTTTTTCTGTAACTATATAATTTATAACGGCAAATTGTTATTGCAAACACCTTAATTTTTAAATTTTTTAAAAGTAATAGTGGAAATTATAATTTTAAATATTTTAATGTAATTTTTGCATAAAGTTTGTAAATTTATTTATTTTTAAACGGTTTGTATTTTTCTCGGGACAGAGGAAAAAAAAGAAGAGAAGTGCCCGATAATTAAAAGTAAAAAAAGGATTTTTTTTTTTTACTTTCTTCAGTCACCCTCCAAACTCACTGTCATGAGGCTGCTACTGATTAATTCTTTTGCCATCATTTTTATTCGTCTCCGATTTATGTTCATCATGGATGACATGTTTGTTTGTGGAGTTGGGGACGAGTTTTATACATTTAACAGAGTGGTCTGGTGGTCACTAAGAACCCTCTGTTGCACAATGTACATAGAAATATCTACTTTTTGAGAAAAAGTAGATATACGAAAATGAAACTGCCTCGACATCTGCAGTTCTACGCTGTTTTTTGGCTATCGTCCGTAAGCAAACTCAAAGAGCGGAATCACGAAACTACGTGATATATTTCTGGATAGCTACACAATTTCAAAAATCGAACATGCTTGCGCAACATGAAAATACATAGCAGTATTTCGAAAAAAAATATCTTAATTCTTACAAAATACTTTTGCTGTTCATCGTTTCATGTGACGGTTCATACAAATTTTTAAACACCGATAGCGTGTTATTTCCTCACATTTCATGTAATTAATCGTAACGTTTTTGATCCGCATGAAACAACAAAACGTGCTCTACATTTTTATGTTCAAAATAAACAAACTGTTTATTTCCTGGGGAAAAATATGTTACATGGGTCATATGCAACGGTAGACAGCTGCATTATACAAGAAAGTGATTTTATTACACGCCATCTGCAATTTATAATTACGCTCTAATGAATTGTTCACAAACTTACCACCCCAGTGCATATGCGTATTAAAAAGCATGAATGTCAAAGTTTTTTTTCCCTTACGTCTGCTGTATCTTTCCTAGGTCTGTCCAGGAGAGACTTAAATGCGCACTGAATTTCCCAACGTTTGTATAGTAGCGACGCTTGCAAAATGTGTTTGTTTGCAGCCTCAGACGGTTAATTTTCCGTACTACGTATAAGTCGAAAACGTTCCAACGCAGTGTAGGCCATTCATATTTGTATTTTCTTGTATGGTACAGCTATGAAATTGAATGAGCTATTCTTGTTAAAATTCGTAATTCAATAAGAATTTAACTATTTTGACAAATACAATGTCGAGTTTTAACATCTTCGTTTACTTTAATCGGTATAGGGAAGTGAGCGGCTTGACGAATGGGAAATTGGTAATGCACGTTTTTAAGAAGTGGTACGAGCATTTGCATGGGAATGGGATAAAAAGAAAAAAAAAAAACCCCTTGGGAAATTCTACCTCCGGTGTAGTCGGGCCAGGATCGATCCAACTTTCCCCAGAATGAGAGCCGTGTAAGCTTGTTCACGATCAAGCACGCTCGGCGCGTACATAAGACGAGCATTTATTAGCAGCGTGCTGAAGTTCAACTAGTCAGCGGACAATTCAAAATATGCGAGCAAAACTCAAGGGCACTTGCAGAATACCTTCCACGGCGACGTCTGCCTATGCGCCTTCAAAAGTTCGTTTACAAAAGAGATACTCGGGTTCGCTTTTATAAACCACGTGACTGCCACGTCTAGGAATACGCACGTGTAAACTACAGTGTTAACATACATGGCCTGTTGTCATTTCAATTGTAAACAAACGCGTTAATCAGGCTGGCCACGTGACTTTGAGGGTTGTTCTCGAATGAAATTAAAGCAATTTGCGTTTCCGTGTGTGCAATTAGCCGTTAAAAGCTTTGCAACAATCGTCCAGACTTGGTCTGGTGGAAATTCCAGAACAAAAGAATCGTTGGCACAGATAAATTCAAGCAGTCCGAAACTTTACTTTTATCAGCCTCACGTAATGAACCCCCCATGTATATTACAACTGTATTATTTTGCGAATTTTAAAAATTTCAAAACCACATGCGCCCCATTTACTCTGTAAATTATTTTTTTTTGCCCGCATATGAGCAAAATTTAAATAATCATGAGTAAAAACCTATGGATGTGACGTTTAAATGTTTTTTTTTTAAATTATAAAGCCTACTGAAAATTAAATGAAGAGCCTTTTGTGTGGGAAGCACAGGAAACTCAGTTTGTAAGCTAAAAATCAAGTGAATTCCATATTAATAACCACACAAAGCAAAGACAAAACAATGTATCCATTGCCATGCAAGGAAAAAAAAATCCTGTTAATTTAAATTTGTACCGTGGCTTTGCACATACACTAATTATAAAGGGTTTTGCGCTGCCGCAATTTCTAAGTTACTAGGGTTCATATAGTCCAAGCGAAAGTACGGGAAGAGATTCACACTGTCTATACAAACTATCACTCCACACTTACCAAATATCTTTTTTTAATGTTGCAGCAAACAATTACAGGCGGTGGAAAATATTTATGGAATAGCGTAGATTTTTCTGAAGAGAAAAATTCTGGAATGTAAATTTTTAGTGTTTAGCATCTATTCTAGATGCTCGTATGAATGCGTACAGAGTGTTTGAGGCCAAACTTTGCGGCATCGTAATTACATACTGCTGTGATACTCACTGAAGAAATACAAGGGAAGCAAGTAGAAGTACGTCCTTGGAATTTTCGTTTTTCCATACGTGGTTAATCTTGCACAACATATGCTGCTGTAATGGCGCGCCGATCTAACGTCTCGAAAAATTAATAACTTCTTCGTTAGTGCCACGTGACATACGTTAGTGTATGAACCGACTAAGGGAGGCAGGGCACACGTTCTCGGTGGAAAGTGCCACACTTTCGGAAATTACGTAAATTGTGTATATTTAGAGTGCGAGAACCTTCTAGACGCTGTTAAAGTACGTAACCTCCGTTTCTCGCTGCGCTATCTTAGCCGTATTTTTTTCTCTGTGCGTATGCACTTTCTATTCCAAGGCTGCCAGATTGTATAGTCCTACACAAAATCGGTTAAAATTTGACTTTTCTCTGTATCCCCTTTGCGTAATGCAAAGCACTGCATAAGATTATACAAACCGTCAATGTTTTACCATTTACNTGTGTATATTTAGAGTGCGAGAACCTTCTAGACGCTGTTAAAGTACGTAACCTCCGTT
The DNA here is from genome assembly GCA_002778355.1 of Clitarchus hookeri. Taxonomy (NCBI): domain Eukaryota; kingdom Metazoa; phylum Arthropoda; class Insecta; order Phasmatodea; family Phasmatidae; genus Clitarchus; species Clitarchus hookeri. The sequence goes on along the minus strand of NQII01000389.1, from coordinate 530,273 downwards.
TCTCGCTGCGCTATCTTAACCGTATTTTTTTCTCCGTGCGTATGTACTTTCTATTCCAAGGCTGCCAGATTGTATAGTCCTACACAAAATCCGTTACAATTTGATTTTTCTCTGTATCCCCTTTGCGTAATGCAAAGCACTGCATAAGATTATACAAACCGTCAATGTTTTACCATTTACCAATGTGATGAATAGGGAACGTGTGTCAAAAACAGTTCTGTTGACACTTGAGTCATGAGTGGTGAATGTGAGAATATGTTACCGTTAATGTGCATACTATAGGTTCCTCCTCGTAATCTGCGTCACATTATTTTGTTTTTTTTTTTGGTGTGAATGCAGTTGCTATGTTAGTAGTCGTAAAAAAAATATCTAATTCATATTTCTCTTATTGCATTCCTTTTGTTTCGTTATTTTGTATAATCATACCAGATTTTGTATAATTTCATGATCCATATTGTATAATCTAAAATAGATTACTGGCAGCCCTGTTATGTTGGTAGTTGCTCCTCTACCACGGCACGTCATTGCTGGCTTCAAGACTTTCATTAGAGGTTTTGTTTTACTACAAGACTCGAGCTTAACGTGAGCCGAAACTTTGATAATTTCACGTCGTCGCCTGCCTTAACACATTGGTTCTTTTCGTGTATTTATTTTATCCCAATGTCATTGCTCACCGGGAATTTTACTGAGCTACTCAAAGGCACCATCCGTGAAACGGAGGTTAAGGCAACTTCATCATTTGTTGTGCTGCGCGGATATAGTCTATTCAGGTTTCTTCAAACTTTTTAATTCAAACTTCTGAAAAATCACTCTTTCTATGACGCACTTTGTTGTTTCCTAAATATGTCGTTTATCACAAGTATTTATACTGGTTTTAACGTAAAAACACTTATTTTTAATTTAATTCAGTATTTACTTATATATTATATTTGAATAATAACATCGTACATTCATAATAAATAGGAACAAATACAGGGAGAAAATAGTTGTATTGATGCAAAATATTACTACTCTACGTGCGCTCGAATGCGGTACGCTGCCCCTTTGGTGTAGTTTTGAAGAGTTGGTTATGATTTGTTTGCATGAGGATAGAGAAACATCCCTGAAGTATAACTTTAGAAGGGCTTCAGAAAAGATGGAAATAACCGCGAATGGACTCTAGCAGTAATACATTACTTATAAAACTATTATTGCGCGTTCTCAGTTTTGTGACTTTCCAGAGGAGAATATTTTTTGTGGCCTCACAGAAAAAATATTTTAACCACCTACGATAAACTACTCCCGCCACAGCTGCTTCAAGTGTCGTAAGGAAAACTCACGATATGAGACACTTCACGGAGTGTAACAAGTCGAGAGAGTGTAGGGAGAAGTAACGACTAAAGTACAACCTTTGCGGCGAATTAATACGGCGAACACTCTTGGAATCATGCATGACGTTCATAAAACCATTGTAATAATTATCGAGGTTGCCGAAAATATCTTGTAGTCTGAACTTATTTTCTCTGGGCTTAGACTATTGTTGCTTGAGCCAGAATAGAAACTCAGACTTAAAAGTGCTTTGGTGTCTCTACGGATAAAACGTTCACCTTTATTGCCTTCTCAATAGTTTCGTTTTTGCTCTTGCCTTCCATTTTAGCTCCAAGGTACATCAACCTCGTAATGATTTAGGAAATAAAAAGACAGAGAGAGGACTCGCTGTAAAATATATTTTGTGCATAGTGAAGCGGTATCATCATATTATAGTGTCAATTGGAAAGTAAGTGAAAATATTTATCTTCTTACTTTTATTAAATGTTTTAATTTGATCCCACACGTGTTACAGAATTCCATTAATTCCTAAGCTTAATGCAAGGATGTGATTTTCATGTGCTGATATCCACACGCGTGACTTGATTTCTAGATCCAATTTGATATTGGGTAGCGGTGTTTTCATAAGTTGAGAAGTATCATCCCTATTAATTTTTTTACAAATGTTTGTAATCAATTTTCACGACCAGACCTAAAAATTAATGCCTGATGTAGTACAGATGGCTACTTACAATAAATGTTTCATGTTTGTATACGATATCAGTTATATTCGTGGGGGAAAATGTGGAGAAAATGTACTTAAATATGAAGGAATCTTTGATTACGGTTAAAGATGTGAAACCAATAACGGGATAACGGGAGGAAAATGAATTGTATTTCAAAATAATTAAAAAGATGTTCCCTGTGCCTTGGCAAGCTTGGTTTTCGAATGTTGATTTCTGAAATTAAGGCTTGACCTAATACCTGATGTTGAATGACTGATTTCTAGATTATTTGTGTTGTTTATGGACACTTATTTTTAAAATACAAGTATTCTGAACTTCCGTCAAGTAATTTTAACGTAGTTGGTGCCGCATCATAATTTAAATTACGAATGGATTCTCGCCGTTTTACAAATACCAGATAACATGTGGATAAAATTTGACGACTATATTTAAAGGCATTTGCAAAATGTAAATATGCCGCAACTATAAATATTAAATTGAATGAAAATAATGTCNCGACTATATTTAAAGGCATTTGCAAAATGTAAATATGCCGCAACTATAAATATTAAATTGAATGAAAATAATGTCACATAAATGGAAAATTCGACATAGCGTATGAGACCCAAGTCTAAAGATTTGGATGAATGAAAGTAAATTCCAGATTGCGGAGAGCTACTGGTCGGTTCACGATAAATTTCGTGTACGTAAAATACGTCTGCAAAGAACGTTCACAAAAATATGTCGCTCATAGTGAATGTACTTGTCTTACGTTCAACCAATCAAGCAGACTGGAAATTAACATGACTAGTGAAATAATGATTTATTAGCAAATTACATTTCATGGTATTTTCGTCTTTACCCTGTCGGTACTTACAGCACTGTATTTCTCAATAACATAACACAAAATATTATAATACAGCACAAAATTAAATACAATTAATCATAAATATTATTCAAAGAAAATAAAAACGTAAGCTTTCTTTTAGAAAAAAGATATAAATGCAATCAATTACTTCTTACTTTCTTTTACCCTTCAATTCTATTTGCTTATGGGCTTACGTACACAGAATAAAATAAGAAATTGCCATTTCCTACACATCTAAAAGTCGAAGACATTCCTACACGACACGTACGTGATGATCATAAACCGTTCCGTAAAAATGCCTTCTTTCATTCTCACACCTACACGTTTTTCGTCGTAAACCGATCGTTAAGCTTCACGCTTGCATGGCGAGAATGTGGTGCTATATGAGAACGCTAGGTAAAACATAATTTTTATTATATATTTGCATTATAATAACCATACGATGGGTTTAATATGTACTATACGTATCAACATAATTCCGATTGTGGCAAAATCGGTTTCTGTTTTAAAAAAAAATTTCCAACTTGTAAACAAAATATAAGTTTGTAGGAAGAAAGCGTTCCTACAGAGTAGTCAGTCGCAGGTTGCAGCCNATTCCAACTTGTAAACAAAATATAAGTTTGTAGGAAGAAAGCGTTCCTACAGAGTAGTCAGTCGCAGGTTGCAGCCGGAGGGCAGATTGGCGCTGAGATGACGGTAATGAAAAAGCGGTGGGGAAGATATCCTCAGGGAGAATTTAAGTCCTCCCAGAATATTTTCCTATCTTTTAGGTTGGTGCANAAAAGCGGTGGGGAAGATATCCTCAGGGAGAATTTAAGTCCTCCCAGAATATTTTCCTATCTTTTAGGTTGGTGCAGCACGGATATTACTTCTGTGATGCTGGGGGGCGTTCCCGTGTGCGCGCAGGGTAGGTTGAATTCCGCCTAACGGAATCGTGGACGAAGAAATGTTATGTTCTTGGCACCAAACAGCTGTTTTCTAGAAATAATATTATAGCGAATAACTGTGAAGGAGTACCGAGTGTCGTAGACAAATGAAGTTCTTTTCAAGTGACTGAATTTTTAAAAGAGCAGTATTATTTCGAGTAGGTTTAAAATTTATTTAATTGACTTCCATCTGAAAATTTTTACTCGTACTTTTTTCCCGGGGTTAACAAATCCTTGTGGTTCGTCGATTTTCAATTTTTTTTTCTATTCGAACCACTATCANTTCTCAGTTTTGTGACTTTCCAGAGGAGAATATTTTTTGTGGCCTCACAGAAAAAATATTTTAACCACCTACGATACACTACTGCCGCCACAGCTGCTTCAAGTGTCGTAAGGAAAACTCACGATATGAGACACTTCACGGAGTGTAACAAGTCAAGAGAGTGTAGGGAGAAGTAACGACTAAAGTACAACCTTTGCGGCGAATTAATACGGCGAACACTCTTGGAATCATGCATGACGTTCATAAAACCATTGTAATAATTATCGAGGTTGCCGAAAATATCTTGTAGTCTGAACTTATTTTCTCTGGGCTTAGACTATTGTTGCTTGAAACAGAATAGAAACTCAGACTTAAAAGTGCTTTGGTGTCTCTACGGATAAAACGTTCACCTTTATTGCCTTCTCAATAGTTTCGTTTTTGCTCTTGCCTTCCATTTTAGCTCCAAGGTACATCAACCTCGTAATGATTTAGGAAATAAAAAGACAGAGAGAGGACTCGCTGTAAAATATATTTTGTGCATAGTGAAGCGGTATCATCATATTATAGTGTCAATTGGAAAGTAAGTGAAAATATTTATCTTCTTACTTTTATTAAATGTTTTAATTTGATCCCACATGTGTTACAGAATTCCATTAATTCCTAAGCTTAATGCAAGGATGTGATTTTCATGTGCTGATATCCATACGCCTGACTTGATTTCTAGATCCAATGTGATTTTGGGTAGCCGTGTTTTCATAACTTGAGAAGTATCATCCCTATTAATTTTTTTACAAATGTTTGTAATCAATTTTCACGACCGGACCTAAAAATGAATGCCCGATGTAGTACAGATGGCTACTTACAAGAAATGTTTCATGTTTGTATACGATATCAGTTATATTCGTGGGGGAAAATGTGGAGAAAATTTACTAAAATATGAAGGAATCTTTGATTACTGTTAAAGATGTGAAACCAATAACGGGATAACGGGAGGAAAATAAATTGTATTTCAAAATAATTGTAAAGATGTTCCCTGTGCTTTGGCAAGCTTGGTTTTCGAATGTTGATTTTCGAAATTAAGGCTTGACCTAATACTTGATGTTGAATTACTGATTTATAGATTATTTATGTTGTTTATGGACACTTATTTTTAAAATACAAGTGTTCTGAACTTCTGTAAAGTAATTTTGACGTTGTTGGTGCCGTATCATAATTTAAATTACGAATGGATTCTCGCAGTTTTACAAATACCAGATAACATGTGGATAAAATTTGGCGACTATATTTAAAGGCATTTGCAAAATGTAAATATGCCGCAACTATAAATATTAAATTGAATGAAAATAATGTCAGATAAATGGAAAATTCGACATGGCGTATGAGACCCAAGTCTAAAGATTTGGATGAATGAAAGTAAATTCCAGATGGCGGAGAGTTACTGGTCAGTTCACGATAAATTTCGTGTACGTTAAATACGTCTGCAAAGAACGTTCACAAAAATATGTCGCTCATAGTGAATGTATTTGTCTTACGTTCAACCAATCAAGCAGACTGGAAATTAACATGACTAGTGAAATAATGATTTATTAGCTAATTACATTTAATGGTATTTTCGTCCTTACTCTGTCGGTACTTACAGAACTGTATTTCTCAATAACATAACACAAAATATTATAATACAGCACAAAATTAAATACAATTAATCATAAACATTATTAAAACAAAATAAAAACGTAAGCATTCTTTTAGAAATAAGATATAAATGCAATCAATTACTTCCTACTTTATATTACCCTTCAATTCTATTTGCTTAAGGGCTTACGTACACAGAATAAAATAAGAAATTGCCATTTCCTTCACATCTACAAGTCGAAGACATTCCTACACGACACGTACGTGATGATAATAAAACTTTTCGTAAAAATGCCTTCTTTCATTCTCATACCTACACGTTTTTCGTCGTAAACCGACCTTTAAGCTTCACGCTTGCATGGCGAGAATGTGGTGCTATATGAGAACGCTAGGTAAAACATAATTTTTATCATATATTTGCATTATATTAACCATACAATGGGGTTAATACGTACTATACGTATCAACATAATTCCGATTGTGGCAAAATCGGTTTCTATTTAAAAAAAAAATTCCAACTTGTAAACAAAATATAAGTTTGTAGGAAGAAAGCGTTCCTACAGAGTAGTCAGTCGCAGGTTGCAGCCGGAGGGCAGATTGGCGCTGAGATGACGGTAATGAAAAAGCGGTGGGGAAGATATCCTCAGGGAGAATTTAAGTCCTCCCAGAATATTTTCCTATCTTTTAGGTTGGTGCATCACGGATATTACTTCTGTGATGCTGGGGGGCGTTCCCGTGTGCGCGCAGGGTAGGTTGAATTCCGTCGTCTGCCTAACGGAATCGTGGACGAAGAAATGTTATGTTCTTGGCACCAAACAGCTGTTTTCTAGAAATAATATTATAGCGAATAACTGTGAAGGAGTACCGAGTGTCGTAGACAAATGAAGTTCTTTTCAAGTAACTGAATTTTTAAAAGAGCAGTATTATTTCGAGTACGTTTAAAATTTATTTAATTGACTTCCATCTGAAAATTTTTACTCTTACTTTTTTCCCGGGGTTAACAAATCCTTGTGGTTCGTCGATTTTCAATTTTTTTTTCTATTCGAACCACTATCANTTACTTTTTTCCCGGGGTTAACAAATCCTTGTGGTTCGTCGATTTTCAATTTTTTTTTCTATTCGAACCACTATCATCGTCAGAGAACAAAAGAAGAACCTCTTAACGTCAATGCAATTGAATTTATGTTTAATTTTTATTATAAGATTTACAGTTATGTAAAATACCTTTTAAAACATTGAAATTAAAACCTCATATTTGCGGGGCGGAATCTTACGTAGAGGGCAATGTTAACTTTTAAAAGTAGCACTTTATACTTAACTAGGTATGTCAATTTAATTTCATTTATCTAGCATGTTTCNCAATGTTAACTTTTAAAAGTAGCACTTTATACTTAACTAGGTATGTCAATTTAATTTCATTTATCTAGCATGTTTCAAAACTACAATATTTTTCCGATTTCAAACATTTTTAAATCTGTTCCGGATCACAAAGTGGCATACAGAACAACCAANAAAACTACAATATTTTTCCGATTTCAAACATTTTTAAATCTGTTCCGGATCACAAAGTGGCATACAGAACAACCAAAATTTCGTAATGGAAAATTTTTAAGTAATTCTTAAAAGTTTATTCGTAGCATATGTTGTAGAAACTTACCAAAACTATTTCCTTAATTGCACACGAAAAAAAACAGGTAAAACGGTAAAGTAAAGACTCATTTTCTATATGAGCTTCAGGAATTTCTTAAAATAATTCATGAATTCATAATTAAAAAATTTGTCAGCTGTTTGTGAAACATTTAAGCCACTGCCGTGTCCATCATTTGCATATATACGTACTTTGTCTCAGCAGCATTGCGTAGCGTTCAGAGGCCGCTGTGAAATTAGGCACCATTTTAGTAGCTGTGACATCTATTTTAGTAGCTAAACTATCTATATATTTATGTCCTTACATAAACGTATGATGCTCCGTTGTTTCATTCCTATTTACCAACTATCTGACTTCATATTTGCCAACAAAACTAGTTACGTTTTTTTTTGCAGCTTACTATACCGAATTTTCTTCGTACATATTGAGGCCTGTAGAATTAAATGACTAATTATAATTAACTACCTACCATATTTATTTGTTATGTACGTATGCTGCATGTTTATTAATTTAAACACTACATTCTCAAACAGATGCATACGTAATGAAATATATGTTTGCCAACATAGGTAACTACGTGCTTACTTACATGAATTTAACTTTTTACTTGCTTACCTACTTCCTATACCTACAAACCCATATGCTTTAAATACGTTCTTATCTATTCACTTACCTACCTAACTTCCTACTCACACACCTATCTAGATGTCTTCAAAATATATACCTTCAAACTACATACGAATTTACTTAACTACCGGTATACATATCTACATACTTGCTTTTCCACTTACCTGGTGACCACGATTGTGCAGTGGTCAGACCACCCCCCCCCCCCNGGTTAGTTTCCCGGCGTTATCATACATTGCATTTGACGTGTGTGAAACGTAGCTTTTGTCAAGGTAATCCCGTTTCCCCCACACTGTCGTTACTTCATCATCGCCACTCTTCACCTCATCGGTGCTAAATATCTCCGTTGAGTGGCACCTTCTAAATCTCTCTCACTCTTTCACTCACTTACACGGCAACACAGTCTGCCAACTTACGTACTCAAATTCACACGTATACAGATCTAAGTTAACAATGCTATTTTCACTCTTACTTTTTTCCCGGGGTTAACAAATCCTTGTGGTTGGTCCTCTGTGGGTAGTTAACCTTCGCACTGCATGTGAACTCTGTGAAAGAAGTTCGCATTTTAACGACCTTATTTTNGTCCTCTGTGGGTAGTTAACCTTCGCACTGCATGTGAACTCTGTGAAAGAAGTTCGCATTTTAACGACCTTATTTTACATACTGTAATTCACAATTAAAACATTACAATTTATTGTGTTGCGTTCTGTATATATTTTAAAACCGATTATGTGCGTTGCTGTAATGATTATTTCCAAACGCTCCATTTCAAAATCACTTGACGCCTGTTAGCTGTGACACGCGCATGCGATGTGTCTTGGCGTCAGTTTGTTACCATGGCTCTGGTGCACCTCTACTATTACTACATGCCGGGGACGTAAGTCGTCTGCNATCTTGGCGTCAGTTTGTTACCATGGCTCTGGTGCACCTCTACTATTACTACATGCCGGGGACGTAAGTCGTCTGCCGACGTAGATCATCATGTTAAGGGACGGTCATTGAAAAAAATGACGGAAAGAGGATTGCTTCGAAATGTTTTTTAACTGTCTCTACCAGCAGCATTCGACGTCGTCTTCGAAGCAAGTAGGCGCGCTTGCGTCTAGAACGTCTCGCGTGTCTGCCGAAAGAATGTTCAGTGGGCGGGTGGAAACTCGCCACGATACCAAATAATTCAGAAAATCGCTAGACACCAAGAAACTCGAGAACATTCCAGAGGTCTGTGAAACGCACGGACGGCGCCGCTCTCACAACGACACGCCAAAAAATGGGACACTTACGCAACGGCAGACGTAAGATTACCGACATGACACACGCCGAGATATTGACTACTACATGCTACTGAGACCTCCAACGTGGCTTCGAACTGTTTGGTCGCCGTCACGGTGCTCAGAGGTTTATGAGTCTCGCCGGAAGTGATACCCGGACACGTCGTGTTACCATTCACGGATGCTGCTCACCAAAAATTGATTATTTTATATTTGTATACAAAATACTGTTCAACTTGTAGATCTTACCTATAAGTACTATTTCCTCGCACAAAAAATTTACATCATGTATTTTTTACAGAAAGCATGATACAAACACAATTTTAGTGTTTTGGGAAGTACAAAAAATAAAAACCAACCCACCGAAATGAGATAATTCACAATTAAATAAGATTCAACGAGTTACTTCAAGAAGTGATTAAAACAATGCTATAAAGTGTTTTTGCAATTTTTAAAAATGGCTCGTAATAATTTTTGCATATTATTTATTTGATTTTTTGAAAATAAGTTTTTCTAGTATACCTTAAAAAAATAATACGAAGGCATCACATTTCATTTACCATTGTTATATTTTCTGTAAATCTTATCTTTTATTTTATTTATACGTCCTAAAATCACTAAAATTGTGATTTTGAAATGCCATAATGCAAAAACTGTATAATACAGTTTTTGGTATGCTAAGAAAGTGTACTTTTAAGTAATGCCTATAAGCAGAACAGTATTTCGTATTTTGCTACAAGCGCTCTTAAGGAAGCTTGATACTTTCTTTCACGGTGACTTAGTTACTGCTCCAGGGTTGACGCTGTCGCGAGCACAGACTAAAGATGAAGTCCATCGATCTCGCTGGCTGCGCACAACCAATCTCTGTGTGCCAACATTGAACTGCAAAATATCATTACACAGCCAGTGCGCACGAGTGCGGTGCATAATCCCTTTGGTGTCATTTTGAAGGAGGTTTTTAGTGATTCGTTTTTTGACTCATAAATTACTTAACGTGTGTCAAATGACAGCTAAGCAATTTGTATCAAATAAAACAACAACGCATAAGCTAATAAAAGTATTTTTGTATGTGAGTTACGTCTTTTATAGTACTATTGTACAAGACAACGTGAGCATTTAGTCTTCCATTCTGTTTTTACGTCTTTCATTTCGTTTTCACGTAACAATTGTACCTATTAGTTATAAAATAACGTGACGTGTTTGCATTCATANTTACGTCTTTCATTTCGTTTTCACGTAACAATTGTACCTATTAGTTATAAAATAACGTGACGTGTTTGCATTCATATACACCATACTATTTGTTTAAAAAATTCTAATGTTACCAAATAAATTGAAAACGAAAATAAATGGCATACATTTAAAACTAATTTTTCAATAAAGTGATAATACAGATATTTTCCCGTTTAAAATCATCGTCGACTTGGTAGCGCGATTGGTGAGTTAACAGTCATAATGCGGGACGATGTGGATTCAAATCCTGAACATTGCGGTTTTTTTTTACTTTTTTTTAAAAACTGCGTTAAATTGCACAATATAAACGGTGACTATTGGAAATATGTTTATTTCTCGGAACGATATCGCAATATTCAAAAACAAAATATTAAATTCGCTGCAAGCAGGTGGCTGTCACTTATTCAATCAGTGAAATTGTTTCACTGAAACAACCAGGGCTTTCCCACTGTTTCTAAGTGAAGACATTTTCACTGATTCGAGTAGTTGAATTTCACTGCGAATCAGTGTTTTTTTTACTGATTCTAATTTGGTGTTTGACCATTTGTGTCTTGATTGAAGATTAAATGTGTGTCAAATTGTAATTTTTCAATCACACAAACGCAAAAACGTGTATTGCTGTTATCAAAACAAATCAAGAAACGTTAGAAGATCATACGATAACATTATTGAAATGACTAAATACGGAATGTATATACGTTTAGTTTTTAGTCTTCCATTTATATGCACATTATATATATTTTTATATAATGTGCATAGACCAAAGAGCACGGANTTACGTCTTTCATTTCGTTTTCACGTAACAATTGTACCTATTAGTTATAAAATAACGTGACGTGTTTGCATTCATAAACACCATACTATTAGTTTAAAAAATTCTAATGTTACCAAAGAAATTGAAAACGAAAATAAATGGCATATATTTAAAACTAATTTTTCAATAAAGTGATAATACAGATATTTTCCCGTTTAAAATCATCGTCGACTGGTAGCGCGATTGGTGAGTTAACAGTCATAATGCGGGACGATGTGGATTCAAATCCTGAACATTGCGGTTTTTTTTTTACTTTTTTTTAAAAACTGCGTTAAATTGCACAATATAAACGGTGACTATTGGAAATATGTTTATTTCTCGGAACGATATCGCAATATTCAAAAACAAAATATTAAATTCGCTGCAAGCAGGTGGCTGTCACTTATTCAATCAGTGAAATTGTTTCACTGAAACAACCAGGGCTTTCCCACTGTTTCTAAGTGAAGACATTTTCACTGATTCGAGTAGTTGAATTTCACTGCGAATCAGTGTTTTTTTTACTGATTCTAATTTGGTGTGTGACCATTTGTGTCTTGACTGAAGATTAAATTTGTGTCCAATTGTAATTTTTCAATCACACAAACGCAAAAACGTGTATTGCTGTTATCAAAACAAATCAAGAAACGTTAGAAGATCATACGATAACATTATTGAAATGACTAAATACGGAATGCATATACTTTTAGTTTTTAGTCTTCCATTTATATGCACATTATATATATTTTTATATAATGTGCATAGACCAAAGAGCACGGATNTTTAGTTTTTAGTCTTCCATTTATATGCACATTATATATATTTTTATATAATGTGCATAGACCAAAGAGCACGGATTGAGTAATAGTTGTCAGGTTAGACCACGACCCTTATTTCAAGGCCACTGTCACATTTGGGGCCACTGACGTTTATTTGTTACCGACCACGCAGCACGAAATCTATTATTTCATAATTTACAAAACATGTATTTATAATCGAATCGAAGAAAGCAGTGTATATGAAAAAGTTATGGGTTAATTTGAGTGCATTACATTATCAATTATGTTTATAAAAATACTTTCTATTTCAAAATTTTTAAAAGGAAAAAAATTTTGCCCTTGCAGCATTACGTCGTTAACTGCATACTGAGGCTAATATGTATATAAATATAACTTATATTACGTGAACAGTAAGAAACAACTGAAATGTCTGTGAAAGGGTCGAAAGCAAACGGCTGAGAAACCAGGAATTTGTTAGAATAGCCTACTTATTTGTTGGGGGCGGTGAGAATTTGCGCATTTAGTTCGGGGTTAGAATTTTTGTAACGAAATACCGAAAATCGTACTACACGTGTATTTTCCTACGTACAAATATGTATAAAGTTAGTATAAAACATGTATTATTTTCACAGGAAACACACATATGTAGGTCCTACTTATAACAGTTAACGAAACTTTTATACGGACTTTGAAAGCAACGTGAAATAGCAGTGTCCAAAAACACGACTGGAAACAGTCAAGCACGTTCAAACAACACGAATGCCACAAAAAAAAAATGCAATTACATTATGCTTCATGAACACACAGTTGTTTATAATATTATTTTCTCGGTGGTATTAAATTGCATAATAAGTGAAACCATTTTTATTGCATTAGAAATAAAAAAATTGTTTTGCCAGAAACTTAACTAAATTTATGCGTTATGTCAGTATGTAAGTTAGTTTGATATTGGTAAACAATCTTTTATGCTAAAAAACACTGTTGACCGTATTTAGAATAATCTCCTAACACAAACACTACATAATAATAAGACAATGATTATTATCAATCTTAACTAACCATACTTTAACAGTTGCCATTTGGGTAAGTAACAATCATATTCACATATTAGCCAAAACACGTAGCTTTAATTCAAACGATGTTTATTATCTGAGAAAGATTTTTGTACATATTGCTGGTGTTAAACAGTATTTATTATTGTTTAGAAATCGAATCGTATCTTATATTGAATTCTAGTCGTGTACGACACGAAGAGACAGCAACATATACATTGACATTCNAGAAATCGAATCGTATCTTATATTGAATTCTAGTCGTGTACGACACGAAGAGACAGCAACATATACATTGACATTCTTTTTAAAATATTTTAATGTATAAAATATAAGGGATACGTTTATTATTGTATAGGAAATGCGACGTTAAAATATCCCGTAATACGTTAGTAACCTACATCACACTGGGTACAACGTTTGCAACCATCGGTTGTAATACATAGTTCATATGTTTTCCTTATGACGCTTGTTGTTGTTATCAAATATTTTCCGCGTTTTTTATGCTGCATCGCTAAATTGACGTACTTATTCCACTAACTTTTGTGGATTCGTGACATTAGCATGTTCGTGTCATGAGTGCTCGCAAAATTCATTTCACGACTGACGGGTGCAATATTTGCTGCATTCANAGAAATCGAATCGTATCTTATATTGAATTCTAGTCGTGTACGACACGAAGAGACAGCAACATATACATTGACATTCATTTTAAAATATTTTAATGTATAAAATATAAGGGATACATTTATTATTGTATAGGAAATGCGAAGTTAAAATATCCCGTAATACGTTAGTAACCTACATCACACTGGGTACAACGAAACGTTGGTAGCCAACATTATGTTAGTTCATATGTTTTCCTTATGACGCTTGTTGTTGTTATCAAATATTTTCCACATTTTTTTTTGCTGTATCGCTAAATTGACGTACTTCTTCCACTAACTTTTGTGGATTCTACAGCATGCATTCTGCATCTTCGCGGTCTTTACATTAGCATGTTCGTGTCATGAGTGCTCGCAAAATTCATTTCACGACTGACGGGTGCAATATTTGCTGCATTCATTATTAGAATATATGTGCTTCCCTTTGTATGAAATATTCACATATAATAAAATCATACCTAACGAAATAAATTTTTAGAAAATTATTTTCGGTACATATTTTTTCGTGTTTTGTATGTGTTATTTTCCTTAAGTTATTGTCATATCTCTTAAATAAAAAGTGGAAATATATAAGAAGAAATGTATTTCCAGTTTTCTTGGTACAGACAGTGCTCGTTTGCTATATTTTTAAAATGTGTGTCCCAATTTTAAACAGTCGTGTGTCCCCTTTCCCCTCCCACGGAGACGATAACGCCCGGCGATGCGCATGAATCTGCTAGAAGTCGTATTTCTTCCGACGTACCTTTCCGAGGGCAGCTGGCACTTTTTTTTTATTTAAGGAGTTATAATGGCCTATAACTTGCGCCCACGGCCAATATTGACGATTCCAAACGAAACACACAGAAAAGACGACAAAATCTGCGTAAGACGAACTATCCAAAAATTGAAGGCCCATTTAATTCACGAAAACAGTCAAAACGGCACAACACAAAATGACGCTACTACACCGACGCCAAGAACAAAAAAACCGAACCGTCACCTACGGCGGCTACAGAAGAACTATGAGCTAGCACCGGTCGCTGTCGCGTGCGAAAGCACTGTGNTAGGTAAGACGAAATATCCAAAAATTGAAGGCCCATTTAATTCACGAAAACAGTCAAAACGGCACAAACACAAAATGACGCTACTACACCGACGCCAAGAACAAAAAAACCGAACCGTCACCTACGGCGGCTACAGAAGAANAAACACAAAATGACGCTACTACACCGACGCCAAGAACAAAAAAACCGAACCGTCACCTACGGCGGCTACAGAAGAACTATGAGCTAGCACCGGTCGCTGTCGCGTGCGAAAGCACTGTGCGACTTGGCAACGTTTGGTTTCAATGACGTCAGATGATAACAAGCCTCGCTGGCTCGGTCGACGTATTTTTAGTTCTCTGACTTGACACATACTGTGTGTATCGCTGACGAGAGCAGGTTTTCTGACGACGTCTTTCCTAGCCCTTTAAGAAGAGCTTCAGGAAAGTTGGAAGTAACTATGAATAGACTTTACCTGCTGTGAGGTTTTTTTTNCCTAGCCCTTTAAGAAGAGCTTCAGGAAAGTTGGAAGTAACTATGAATAGACTTTACCTGCTGTGAGGTTTTTTTTTTCTCTAAACTATTCTACTTGTTAAGCCATACCGATCAAACACTGGCTTCTGTTATTTTTAAATGTAAAGTTAAATNTTCTCTAAACTATTCTACTTGTTAAGCCATACCGATCAAACACTGGCTTCTGTTATTTTTAAATGTAAAGTTAAATTAGGATTATAGTTATTAGGTTCATTTGCAAAAAAAGTAAAAACAAGAGGCTATGGCTTTTAAAGTTACTGTGTAGGGTAAGGGTTTTAATTAGCTTTCTATTCGTATTATTGTAATATTAAAATTAGGGATTATGATATTAAAATGAGGGATTATGATATTAAAATTAGGGATTATGATATTAATTAAAACTGGCTACACTCTGGGGCAGCAGCTATTTAACAGGAAGTCGAGTCTCAAGGTTTCATAGGACTGTATAGTCTAGCTAAAGTCTGTTCACGGTAAAGTGAACACTTTTGAAATCAACCATTGAAAAACCTCACTGTCCCTACCTGCATTTATTTTTAACGGGCACACGTAAACGCATGCGCCCAGTAAAGTTGGTAAAGAGGCGACGGAGGGAAAGTAGTTCCCTGTNTTGGTAAAGAGGCGACGGAGGGAAAGTAGTTCCCTGTCTCAACGTTGGATTAAAAGTGTTCGGTTAACCTTTATCCATACTACAGGGATTTATATCTCTTTCTGATTTTTTTAAATGCATATAAGTACGTTGATTAGTAACTTTGTAAACTATTTACTTTTATAATAATTTTACAGTTTCCATTCACCGATGCATGAATAAAGTGACCAGGTCCACTACAATGTTGATTTTGCTTACTGCGGAAGGATACACAATGTGCTTACAAGTAGATCTTGAACAGGGGTTTCAAAAGTGCTAATTTTACCGTGAAAAACCTATAGAAATCATTCAGANTCTCAACGTTGGATTAAAAGTGTTCGGTTAACCTTTATCCATACTACAGGGATTTATATCTCTTTCTGATTTTTTTTAATGCATATAAGTACGTTGATTAGTAACTTTGTAAACTATTTACTTTTATAATAATTTTACAGTTTCCATTCACCGATGCATGAATAAAGTGACCAGGTCCACTACAATGTTGATTTTGCTTACTGCGGAAGGATACACAATGCGCTTACAAGTAGATCTTGAACAGGGGTTTCAAAAGTGCTAATTTTACCGTGAAAAACCTATAGAAATCATTCAGATCATTTAAGAAGCGAATTTTCCCTGTTCCCAAGAACAAATGAAATAATATATAATGTTATTGCAAGTTTAACGCTTGTGATAGTTACGGTTGATGCTGAATATGGTAGTTGTGTTGAAACGTATGTATTAAAAATAAAAAAGAATAGCACATAAAATATTTTGTTTGTGGTACAGTCTGACAATTGTGTCACGAAGTATGTGGCCCGCGGGCCGCTAGTTGAATTAGCTACTATCGCCTCGTGAGAAATAAGTGGCGACTTTCTTTTTTTACGTTAAGCTGTTTAATTTGCAGTTGCAAAATCTGTATTACGTTGTTTTTATTTGTAGTTTAAATCACAGGTGTAGCTTAAATAATAGTTATATTTATTAATTAGTAGGGTGTACAGTAGAAAATAAAAGTGATTCAAATATCTGACCAACCGGGAAGTTAAACGGGCAAAGTAAAGTATTTTGTGGTTTTTCTTCACAATTACGAATGACGATAAATGTATCGTGAAATGTGACCTGCGCCAAAAGTGTAATTTATTTTTATAGTACGATATCCGATTTAGAAAGACTTTTANCCTGCGCCAAAAGTGTAATTTATTTTTATAGTACGATATCCGATTTAGAAAGACTTTTAGAAATAAACACCTAACTGTCCCTTCTCGTTCTAAGAAACGCAGACTGTGGCACAACGTAAAGATTATATGCAGGTATTAGAGAAACGTAAAATAAAGAATTGAGACACAAATATACATGATAAAGTTTTTTCTCGTGTACGAGGACTACAATTAACTGTATTGAGCCCGTGTTCCAATACGTTTCGTTTCTTGCCGGCTGTTTTTTTTTTTGCGTCCGTATGTTTTCTATGGAATACGACAATTTCACGAGCAACGTTGTTCAACTATACAGCACACTGCAAGGAAAGGTGATGAAACTGCGACACAGTTACAGCTACTTGTCACAGCCACCTTTGTGCCACTGTCGCCGATTTGTACTGTCCCAGGAAATGTTACCAATCACCGCCGGGGATACTTATAAGGTTGAGTAGACCACTGAAGTTTCTGCTTCCGTCCGTGCGTGATGAGTTTTCCCTTGCATAGTAATTACGAATCATTAAGAGACGGTGGGTTACCTTTCGAAGTTCTGTGCACATGTCAGAAATTTTTCTTCCCTTATTGGCTGCAGTCTGTGCGTATAGAGGTGTGGAGAAATTTCTTAAATTCTTCTCTGGAGCACTAATAATTCTGACACTCTAAAATTAATTATTTGTTATTTGTCTGCCGGCAGTTAAGCCGCAGCAGAATTGCATCAGCCAGTCATAAAAAATATCAAAATGCTACAGTGTTTTCGATAATATACTGCCGCAATAATGTTCCGCGATTTTCAAGGGTATGACTTAGTGTGACAATCTAACTACTGTGGCTACAGAATACGGCAATAAATACGATTATTTTGTTCTACTTGAGTATCTTTCTTCAAAGATTTAATCATGGTATTATCCATGACGATTGATTATATCTTTGTTAACATTTTAAGAAAAATAATCGCGACTAAACAGAAGTGGTTATTTCTAGCTTCAGGAAGAAATTGTNTATCTTTGTTAACATTTTAAGAAAAATAATCGCGACTAAACAGAAGTGGTTATTTCTAGCTTCAGGAAGAAATTGTGATTTTCTTTAGGGAAATAAACGTTTGTTCGTCTAGCTTTAAGGATTTTTCAGGTTATATATTATTTAATCCGCCTTTATTATTAGTTATTAAATGAAAATATAATAATACATGGGAGAGCTCGTAGACTAAAAATATACTGAACCAGTGATAATTTTTTTTATGATTACTAAATATTAATATTGGCACAAACTCAAGCCTTTCACCTTNAGCCTTTCACCTAAAACGTTTCCTCACTATATTGATGAAAATAATTTATTATTGCTGGCACTTAGTGGTGACGACGAAACCAGCAAGGATTGACGATAGATGAAATGTTTCGTACTACAGAGATGTTAGTTTTTTAGCTCCGTGTAAGAGGTTCTTCGTTCATTCACTTCAGTTTCAGTGGAAAATTATTTCCCCCTTCTCAGAGTGGTTACTCTTCTATAGAGTCGTTACTTAGTTATTGCCCCTAAGCACGTTACCTCACTGTGACTTGCTAGTTGAAAGTAGCAATCAACCCTTCCCCTCCCTCCTCAATCTTCTCCAGAGCCGACAATTCCCTCTCATCAACGTATCGACGAATCAGAACTTCGGGGCACGAAGACTTAATTACCTTAAGTAACGGGAATGCGAACTCCCGCCATGAAAATTTACGTTCGGAGAGGTCCGAGCGAAAAATAGAGCAGTGAGTGGCGTTGTTTGAGAGTAATAAAAGGAAGTTTCGGGAGTTAAGTAAGATGGTGTGGACGGGTTTGAGTTTCGGTGGCTCTCACAGATGCATACGGTAGACACGTAGCCGGAGAACGGGGCAGAAGGAAAAAAAAGCAAAGGAAGGAAAAATAAGTGCGTTGAGCAAAAGAGAGATAGATGATGGACAGACGTGGGAGAGGGATGGAGGTAGAAGAAGCAAGAGAGGGAGACAGATTAAGCTGGCGGAGGGTGGATTGCGGAGGAGGGCAATAAAGCTCTCTGAAGTAATTTTCGAACTCTTGCGTGACAATCGGCGTTGGCCCAACTCTGGCGCTCACCAAGTTTTTACTAACACCCCTGGCACCCCCTTCCCCCTCCTCGCGCAAGAAGATGGCGAGAAGACTGGAAAGCGCGCCGAAGGGTCGCGAATTTTCAGGATGGGTTTGTTTGGAGAGATCAGTTACCGAGGGGGAAATTCGCGAGGGGAGGACGCGTAAACATTTACCTGCAGCGCCGCCGGCCTGCACTAAACCATAGACTAAATATGAAGTAGACCAATTTACCAGCCATCGCCAGAACAGCTCAATCACACGGTGAACAGAGATAAACTTCTTTGTTTACATTTGAATTTCCAACACAGCCGCACTTTTACATGAATGAAATATTTTCACTGACCTAAATATATTCTCGTTGCATTAAAAATTTGATCAGAAGAATTGTACAAAAGACTTAAAGCACTGACTTAGACCTGCATATACAGTGTTCTAACCTCAAATCATATCCACGTTGTTTTTGATAGTGATGGTAAAAAAACAGGCCAGTTTCGAAACTTTGGAACACTGATAGTAGCTACTGAGCAATTATCTAGTACCATACCCCATTTTCCGTCCACGCACTGAACATCCATCGACAGTGAAACAACCAGGCAGCTATAGTCCATTCTCGGTTACTGCCAAATTTTGTGAAGCCCTGCTGAAGTTCTACTTCCAAGATATTCCTCCGCCGCATGCAAACAAAGACTAACCGATCTAGAAAATTTCATCAAAGGTATTATGCACCTCATTCGTGCGCACTGACTATGTAATGATATTTTGCATAATAACTATTTCTTACAATGCGTTACCAACGCACTATTTTCTCTCTGTTTTAGTTGATTTTAATTGTAAACGAAATATTATAATTTATACGTAAAATATAAGTAGTAGTTCAATCGAACCAAAAATGACATATTTTCATGATAACACAAGTATAAAATGATTATGATACACAACATACTTAGTAAACAAACACGCACGTCATACATAGGATGATTTGTCAAAGGTTTTATTTAAAAATTGCGAAGAAACCGTGAATAGAATATATATCTGGTTCACTGTTGAGAGAACTTCAAAAACGAACCTTCGGAAAATTAATTCAATATTTCTAGCTGCATACATCTTAACGAACACGCTTACTGTTATGATCCCAGTAAAGTTCGCAGCAATGAAAAAAAAAGAACATCAGTTATATAAATTAACGTAGTATTAAAAGTGTGACGTTTATATTTGTGGCCACATCATTAATTGCATTATGAACAAGTAAGTAAAATTTAGCGTATTGGTTCAATGTTTCAGTCTGTTAAAAGTTTTGCAGTTATACGTTTTAATTGGCCGACGGATAAGGTTATATGGACAATGACGATGTTAATTTCACCCATAACGGAAGAACACAAATGGACGGTGAAGTAAAACCGAAAGCCGATAATAAACCATGTCCGCTGCTCCGCTGGCTCTTGTAAGCTCTGAGGGCTGGCATGGAAGATATTTGATTACATGGCAGCAGCTGGCGCTTACAGCTGGGAGGCATACTAGTTTGGTGCACAGAACAACACATGATTCAGAGGAAAATATTTTACCACTCGTTCAAATAATCGCCAATTACTTTTCTATTGTGCCAACTATTCACGTATTGATATCGCTGCATTACTCGTTAATACTGGGAATTTTTTGTTTGTGTTGGTGCATTTCTTACCGATTGAAATTATTACTGAGAAATGCCAGAGCGTTTTTTTTTTAATCAGCGGCGCTGTTTCTGTTTGTTCACGTAATTAAGTTATTTCTTGAATTTAAGGCGGTACAGCGTTATTCGTATTCCAATTGAAAAACTAAGAGANCGCGAATTTTCAGGATGGGTTTGTTTGGAGAGATCAGTTACCGAGGGGGAAATTCGCGAGGGGAGGACGCGTAAACGTTTACCTGCAGCGCCGCCGGCCTGCACTAAACCATAGACTAAATATGAAGTAGACCAATTTACCAGCCATCGCCAGAACAGCTCAATCACACGGTGAACAGAGATAAACTTCTTTGTTTACATTTGAATTTCCAACACAGCCGCACTTTTACATGAATGAAATATTTTCACTGACCTAAATATATTCTCGTTGCATTAAAAATTTGATCAGAAGAATTGTACAAAAGACTTAAAGCACTGACTTAGACCTGCATATACAGTGTTCTAACCTCAAATCATATCCACGTTGTTTTTGATACTGATGGTAAAAAAACAGGCCAGTTTCGAAACTTGGGAACACTGATAGTAGCTACTGAGCAATTATCTAGTACCATACCCCATTTTCCGTCCACGCACTGAACATCCATCGACAGTGAAACAACCAGGCAGCTATAGTCCATTCTCGGTTACTGCCAAATTTTGTGAAACCCTGCTGAAGTTCTACTTCCAAGATATTCCTCCGCCGCATGCAAACAAAGACTACCCGATCTAGAAAATTTCATCAAAGGTATTATGCACCTCATTCGTGCGCACTGACTATGTAATGATATTTTGCATAATAACTATTTCTTACAATGCGTTACCAACGCACTATTTTCTCTCTGTTTTAGTTGATTTTAATTGTAAACGAAATATTATAATTTATACGTAAAATATAAGTAGTAGTTCAATCGAACCAAAAATGACATATTTTCATGATAACACAAGTATAAAATGATTATGATACACAACATACTTAGTAAACAAACACGCACGTCATACATAGGATGATTTGTCAAAGGTTTTATTTAAAAATTGCGAAGAAACCGTGAATAGAATATACATCTGGTTCACTGTTGAGAGAACTTCAAAAACGAACCTTCGGAAAATTAATTCAATATTTCTAGCTGCGTACATCTTAACGAACACGCTTACTGTTATGATCCCAGTAAAGTTCGCAGCAATGAAAAAAAAAGAACATCAGTTATATAAATTAACGTAGTATTAAAAGGGTGACGTTTATATTTGTGGCCACATCATTAATTGCATTATGAACGAGTAAGTAAAATTTAGCGTATT
The DNA here is from genome assembly GCA_002778355.1 of Clitarchus hookeri. Taxonomy (NCBI): domain Eukaryota; kingdom Metazoa; phylum Arthropoda; class Insecta; order Phasmatodea; family Phasmatidae; genus Clitarchus; species Clitarchus hookeri. Next base: position 508,066 of record NQII01000389.1, on the reverse strand, counting down.
GGTTCAATGTTTCAGTCTGTTAAAAGTTTTGCAGTTATACGTTTTAATTGGCCGACGGATAAGGTTATATGGACAATGACGATGTTAATTTCACCCATAACGGAAGAACACAAATGGACGGTGAAGTAAAACCGAAAGCCGATAATAAACCATGTCCGCTGCTCCGCTGGCTCTTGTAAGCTCTGAGGGCTGGCATGGAAGATATTTGATTACATGGCAGCAGCTGGCGCTTACAGCTGGGAGGCATACTAGTTTGGTGCACAGAACAACACATGATTCAGAGGAAAATATTTTACCACTCGTTCAAATAATCGCCAATTACTTTTCTATTGTGCCAACTATTCACGTATTGATATCACTGCATTACTCGTTAATACTGGGAATTTTTTGTTTGTGTCGGTGCATTTCTTACCGATTGAAATTATTACTGAGAAATGCCAGAGCGTTTTTTTTTTTAATCATCGGCGCTGTTTCTGTTCGTTCACGTAATTAAGTTATTTCTTGAATTTAAGGCGGTACAGCGTTATTCGTATTCCAATTGAAAAACTAAGAGANCGTTCACGTAATTAAGTTATTTCTTGAATTTAAGGCGGTACAGCGTTATTCGTATTCCAATTGAAAAACTAAGAGATATTGGAGTTTTAAACTAACGCACACACCAACCTAATTTCATCTTTAGGTTGAGACTTCACAACTCCCCTTTCATGAAGATAAAATATTTGTGTTTAAATATACTTAAAAAAGTGGCAGATAAACACCGCTTGTATAACATTTTTAATTTTATGGCCGATATTTTAGATGACATTAGCAATTTTTTTTTGCAAGTCATATTTAAATTCCATTTAAATGAATTCCTTCANGACATTAGCAATTTTTTTTTGCAAGTCATATTTAAATTCCATTTAAATGAATTCCTTCATTTTTTTTGGATGTATTATCAAGCTTGATCTGGTATAAAATCAGGCCATGCCGAACGACAAATGTCTCGATGACTGCCGTACTAGCTTGTATCATATGTTATTGCATAACTTTCTGTAGCTATTGCGGAATTCAGTAGCGTGTTATACGTCCATACCTCGCGTTTTCAAACGTGATGAGTTAATCATATGTATATAAATTCTTTAGTTTTAGGTTTTGAGTCAACGCCTATTGGGTGAATAGTTAGTCCGAACGACATATGCATGCAAATACTGATCGTCTCCACGCGCCTCATGTACTGGAACATACAATTTATTCAATTTTAGAATGACACGAATGTATAGGTTGTCAAACGTTTCCCGCTTAATTCGTGAAGAAACCTTTTGTGCAACTTGCAAATTAGCATAGCCTGATTCACGAATAAGCCGAGTTCCAAAGTACGTGAACTCACTTTACGTTTGATGCACTAACGAGCACAGTAATGCTTGTGATACTGGAATCATACAGTTTTTCCAAAATTTATTTTGTAGAAGTAAAATCAAACAAACATACTAAGCATATGTTTTTCATAACGACATATCAGTGCACTGAGTTAGTCATAAGGTCTTGAAAACATACACAAAATTGAATTTAAAAATAATAACATACATTTTTGCATGGAAATAGTTGGTGTCGTTTTAAAAGTAGGTAATTTCTGAATAATGATACACACACTGAAGAGCCAAGAAAACTGGTACACCTGCCTAATATCGTGTAGCCCCNTGCCGCAAGACGACGTGGCATGGACTAGACTAATGTCTGAAGGTATGCAGGAGGCAATTCACACCATGAATCCTGCAGGGCACTCCACATATCCAATCTGCGCCAATTTGGAAAGGATTGCACGTCTGTCAGGTTTAATGATTCTCGTTAGTCATCGTTTGTCCCGTTCATTCACGATCTTTTTCCGGCCACAGCGATGTCGAAGATGTGATATTTTACCGGATTCCCGATATTCACGGTACACTCGTGAAATGGTCGTACGCGAACATTCAAATGTTATCGCTACCTCGGAGATGCTATGTCCCATCTCTCGTGCGCCGACTATAACACCACGTTCAAACTCACTTAAATCTTGATAACCTGCCATTGTAGCAGCAGTAACCGATCTAGCTGCCGGCCACATCGCGTTTCTCTGATTGGTTCCATACCGATGTTATTTGCATACGCACGCCTATACCAGTTTTTCTGGCTCTTCAGTGTATATCCCTAAATATAATGACTCTTTGCTATTTTTAATTATTTAAGTACATAACGGAAGTTAAAAGCGTTTTATTAATATTTTTTACTATACATTCTGTTGTTTCTCTACTACTTGTGTACGTCGTTAAATATCGACAACGGAATAACATTATAGTCGTAAATGGCCCTTTTTTTTTTTGCAGTAAACGTAAGATAATTTTAAAATGTTCACAATGGAATAAAATTTACATAAATTTTGCAAAGTACTTCTTGAGGGTTTAAAAATTATTTTCTATGTTTATAGCAAAATTCATAAATTCGAGTTTTTTTTTTACAGAATATAATATAATTTAAACTACTATGCACATAACCGCCAACCTAGAAATTACGCAGAGACTCGATGATTATATAGCTGATAAAGAAGAACATTTTTGAGTAAGTCATTCTGACTATTTTATTATATCATGTAATCCTGCGAGAGTCTTTGCGAAGCAATTCACGTAAACGTCATCATATGACTTCAAATTGTTCGCAAAATTAAAAAATTGTTGCATTTAATAAAGGTAAATTAAATTTATTTTCCGAAAACAAAAATATAAATAGTCTACATAGACATGCGTACACAGAGATACATATATTTAAAAATAGTTTTAAAATACAATTTCTTTTTTGCAAAATTAACGTGTTTTTTTCGAATATAGGTTATACATCTGAAACAAGTAACTGTTGGCTTATGTTAAAATCTGCGATGTATGAAGTTATTAAATTGAGATAATGATTTTTATGTTTTGTTATTTTAACAATACGATGAATTGAATTAGTTTAAGTTTTCGTATCAGTTGTCATTAATATAGTTTATTACGTTTCAATGGGCATAATTAAGTGGGCTAGTGTCACTTGGAAGCTCAACTAGCAAACTAGGAAAAACAAGCTGAATATGATGGAGATAAATTATTTTGGTAAGACCTTTACGCTGCAACATCACTATGAAATCAATAACACGCGATGTTGTAAAGTATGATCACTGAATACCTGACAGAATGCTCTCATCGAGAGGGTTTTTTGATTACTGTTGTATTGGGGCAGGTGCAGCGACAAAAAAAAAAGAAGCGAACCTTCTTGAACAAGTTGAGCTCCGAATGACTTTCGCCCTACGCCGGCANACTGACCTCTTCCCCTGCCCCCCTAAACCGCTTGATCCTCCCAAAACGCTTCTGCTCCCGTCCACCTCACGGAGATCAGCTCATGCACCTCCCCCCTTTCCCCAATCAAAGGGCCACCTCGACGTCACGGACGGGCAAGCTCGTTAATTAGTGCGGCGCCTATCCGTAGCCAATTACGAGGCGAAATTGTTTTGTTCGCTCGCAATTTGAATTCGCTGCGAGTGACGGGGCAGGGGAAGGGGGGTCGGAAGTGAGGTTCAGGAAGGGAAAGAGAGATCTGTGCTTGGCGCCATAGGGCAGGAAACTTGTTATTTTTCATTTTTTTTAAAAGCTCCATCTGGCTGTTTTTCCTCTGCGAAACACAAAACAAAGTAGTTTAGTTGAATAATGGATAAACTGGAAATATAGACTTGAAGAGTTTTGCATCCTCAATATTCAAAATAGCGCACCAAACTAAATTTCTNATGGATAAACTGGAAATATAGACTTGAAGAGTTTTGCATCCTCAATATTCAAAATAGCGCACCAAACTAAATTTCTAAGAATAATTTTTCATACAAAAATAGCCGTTTACGACATACCAAAGTAACAAGACTGGTATATACTTAATAACCTACGTATTTTCGTGTTTAAATATGATACTGGGTTCGGGTACTACCATACGGAGTCTCAAAATAATTTATAATGTCAATACGAGAATTTTGATATATGTNAATTTATAATGTCAATACGAGAATTTTGATATATGTCAATATCTTCATTAAATGCTAAATAAACATCCTATGTTTTGGTATATCCTGTAAACTGTTAACTGAGCGCTTCTGAAATAAACTTTTGAAAAAATATAATTGACCCAACCTGCTTGTATTTCATCGGGCTCACTGAATGGCCCAGTAAAGTTGGTCACGACGGAGGGAAACTAGTTCCAGGTTTTAATGTTTAATTAAAAGTGTTAGGAAAACATTTGTGATTAATGAAATTATTTCTTCTGCTGTGTATTTATTTAACGCATATAAGTGTAGGAATGTGCGAATTTGTAAAAGAGTTACTTTTATAAAAATTCTAGTTTCATTTGACAGAAGTCTGAANGTAAGTGTAGGAATGTGCGAATTTGTAAAAGAGTTACTTTTATAAAAATTCTAGTTTCATTTGACAGAAGTCTGAATAAAGTTATCAGGCTCATGACAGTGTTAATATTTTACATATAGTGAAAGAATTCACAATCTGCATACAAGTACACCCTAAGCAGGGCTTTCAAAAGTGCTCAGTTTACCGTGAACTGACTTTTAGAATATTTAACTAAGCATATTTATGCGTGTTAAATGTTTTCATGCATTCAGTGATTATTTAGACGTTCGTAGTATATGTGTTTGTGTTATTAAATATGATCACTGACTACTCAGCTCAAGATGGATGACCAACAACTGTATTTCATGTAATAATAATTAACAAACTTTTATAGTTAAATTTATATTTATATTTCGATGTTTGGCCTTGTGTTGGCATAAAAAGAATTTGATTTTTTTTTTAATTTTTTAATTTTTTTTTTTAATTTTTTTTCCGTGGAATTTTGTTACTTTCGCCATAAATGTAATCAATTTCAGATATTAATGTAATTGTTCAAGTTTCAAAGGCAGACAAACTGCAAAAAATTGACCAATCATATAAAGTTATTTATTCTCCTTTTCATTATTGCGTACTCTAAAATAAAAGTAACAATAAAATAGATAAATTATAAACCTACAAGTTTGCCCACCTTAAAGGAAAATAATTTTCTGCAAATTTGTTTGGCTAGTGCTCATTTGCAACGTAAACTGCATATGATTAATCTTATACAGCTAAATATTACGTACAATACATTTTAGGGGATCGAAAGAAGTGTAAGAGTATTGTAGATATTCCTTTTAAAAATATAGGCTTCTGAGTGATTTAGGGAGCTTTGCTGATGTTTCTTTTTTATTTTCACTTCGGAGTAAGNCTTTTAAAAATATAGGCTTCTGAGTGATTTAGGGAGCTTTGCTGATGTTTCTTTTTTATTTTCACTTCGGAGTAAGGTTTCATCCCAAAACACGCGGATTTCCCACATCGACAATGTTACTTTTATTAAAATTTAGATGTTTGAAGATATAATGGTCACTGTGGTATTACGGCACTGCGGCATTTTTCATTCAAATGACTACGAAAATTTGCTACACTGCATAAGAGCAATTAATAAAGCTGATATTAAAAGCTCAGAATGACTATTGATACCTTTTTAAATCGTANTCTACACTGCATAAGAGCAATTAATAAAGCTGATATTAAAAGCTCAGAATGACTATTGATACCTTTTTAAATCGTATGAAATATTCCAGAAAGTGTTTAAAAACGCAAATTGTCTTTCTTAGATATTTTTTCCCCTTTGGCATTGTACCATAAACTATTTGTCAAGACAATCGAGATAATATTCAAAAATTCTCCTAAAATGAAAATATATTGTTTTCTTTCTCATTCAGAACGCTTAAAGGGAGTGCCTTACAGAGTGTTTCACGAGACCTTGAACCCTAAGGTACAGTCAAACATTTCAAGAGCTCCTAAATATTGAAATGATGCTAGAAGGGGCTTTGTTGATAGNTGAACCCTAAGGTACAGTCAAACATTTCAAGAGCTCCTAAATATTGAAATGATGCTAGAAGGGGCTTTGTTGATAGCCGTATAATACGGGGTTGGATAATTCGTTTTTACCTTTTCTGGCAAAAAGTCGTATTCGCTTAACATTTATTTACAGACGCGCGCATATCCGCACAAACAACGATTTCANCCTTTTCTGGCAAAAAGTCGTATTCGCTTAACATTTATTTACAGACGCGCGCATATCCGCACAAACAACGATTTCACAGAGGATAATTTAGTACGTGCTGTAGTCCTATTAAGGCTCGCCTTCACCCCTTTTGCAGAAGTTCTTCGTTTTCGCATCATAATTTCGGATTCATAGTGATTACTAACAACGTACGGTTATAGGAAATTTACATTTTACGAGTTGTTTAATATTTTTGTGCGTAATTTTCATTGAGTGTTATCTGTTTGTTGTAGAAAGTCGAGAACTTATTACTAAAATACAAATAAGTTCTCCATTTTTTTTNTCATTGAGTGTTATCTGTTTGTTGTAGAAAGTCGAGAACTTATTACTAAAATACAAATAAGTTCTCCATTTTTTTTAACAAGCAGATAATACACAATTAAAAATACGCACAAAAATATTATACAACTCGTAAAAATGTAAATTTCCTATAATCGTACATTGTCAGTATTTACTATGAATCCGAAATTATGACGCGAAAACGAAGAACTTCTGTAAAAGGGGTGAAATCGAGCCTTATACAGTCTGGCCATATTCACTACGACCTCTCCTTGCCAGGATGCTAGGCGCTACCCGGAGAATCTCCGGCGAACAATAGCGCAGTCGTCGTAAGAGTCCGCAGAGATCCTGCAGGTTCCTGCGAGCACAAAAGGACGTCCTTCTCGTCCCCGCGTCCGCGCGGCACCTCCTCCAGGACAATTATCCTTCGGCGACGTGGCACTTCTCGTCCATTAGTCCTGGCACATCGCAGCCTGGCGAGTCGTTTGTCAGGATCAACTGCTCAGCGGCATGGGTGCCCGAGCGAGGTCCTTCAGCCGGTCTGTCTTCGCGGCTCGTCAGGTGACTTCCTCGGGACGAGTAATTGATTATAATGGCGATTACTATAGGCTTTTCACGATCAATTAACCCTTGAAGACCCACTTTCATTTACGGTTTCAGGTGTATCAAAACAAAAATTTTGATGATNTTTCACGATCAATTAACCCTTGAAGACCCACTTTCATTTACGGTTTCAGGTGTATCAAAACAAAAATTTTGATGATGCGTGCTGTACTAAGTCGACACAACACTTGTTTCGTTGTCACAGCCAATGACCTGGAGACTATATGTTCGCCTACAGTTATATGAAGCAATTATGACCTAGACCTGTATGACGGTTTGCAGATAATTTACCTACAGGTAAGATCATTGGTCATTGAGCTTTGAAGCGTGCAGCGCAGACCAAAAATTATCTACACGTGCGTAATGTACACAACTGTACACACTGGGTTTGAATGGGTTAAGTCCTTTTGAAAGCCCTCCTTAAGATCTACTTTCCTTCTCTTTTTGTATCCTTTCGCCATGTGTGAAATTTACTTTGCCATGGACCTGAGCACTTCATTCATGCGTCGGTCAAGTGGAAACGTGAGATTGTAAGGAACCTAAATGTGTTGCTAATGTACCAATACGTATTCTAATACGTATAAAGCAAAAATATTTCAACTCGATTTGCCGTATGTTTGAACACTCAGTACAGCGGCAGGCGTATTTCACGTAATTCGTAGCTGACTTTGCGTCGAGTCGGCATGCGAGAGTGTACAGTAACGTATGTGCAGTTAACAGGCAGTGATATTTTTAAAGGTTGATTTTAAAAATGCTCACTTTATTGTGAAAAACACGGACCATCTGCCTCGACACCTCTTCAATTAAGTTAATCCAAACTGTGAGTATAATATTGTAATAACTCTTTAAAATGTATCAATTAACTTGTATGCTTATATTTATTGCTGAAAGTTAAAGTTAAACTAATTACAAAATAGTATTACATGACATACAGTATGGAATAAATCGAAATATCAAGATTTGAATCTAAGCATCTGTGGTCCGCGAACCACATTCTGATAACCACTGCTTTAGAGTCATTTTGGCCAAGGGATACTCAGACAAAAAGTTAAGCATTTAGAAGTAGTAGGGAAAATCAAAAGAAACGGTTCGTCTTGAAATGTTATGTAGCTTTGTTATAAACAGTACAATATCTGATGACACGCGCAAGAGAGATGACAATACGGACACCCTGCAGGTCCCATGTCAGTATGATGAATCCGTTTGGGCCTGGACAGATGCGCCGATTTGGTTCGGAAGGAATCACAGAGCTGTTTTCTCCTTTACTGAGGCAAACCGGCCCACAAATGTCGTGACTGGCCCTCGATATCCTGCAGATCAACACCGGTCATATTTGACATAGACTAAATATGAGGTAGGCCGCTTATTCGTCTTCTGCGCATGTACACAAAATTGACCTACCCCAAAACAACACAATTGTCAAGTCAGATGGTCAACAGTGAAGAAAGTGTTTGTTTATATCTTTATTTATTAAATGACAAGCACTATTATATTAATAAAATACTTTTACCAATTTTAATTTAATCAAACTGCATTACCAATTGGTTAGAAGAAGTGCACATACATCTCAAAGCAAAGCATTTGTTTAAAAATCAGTTTTCTAACCTTAAATCCAAACAATGCCGTTGTCGGTAGACGTGTTGGCAGAAAAGCAGTACAATGTTGGGTCACAGAGATTGGTTGTGCGCAGCCAGCGAGATCGGTCTACCTCATCTTTAGTCTATGTATGATATTTGACGTCCGAGCTGATCCCACGCATGTCCTTTGAGGACATAATCAGGGAACTGTGCTGTCCACGAGTGACCTATACATGGCACAGGCATTCCCTAGACGCATAGGCCGTGTGCAGACAAACACTGCCTTTCTGAAGGACGCTATAGAATGTTGACGGTAAACTGAGCACATTTGAAAGCCCTGGTTAGGATCTCCTTATCTTCTCATTTTTTAAATCCTTTCTATTTATGTAGCATTAACATTGCCATTGACCGTCTCACTTGATTTATGCCCCATTCAAGTGAAAATCGTGGGAATTTTTTAGGAAATTATGTGTTCATAATATGCAGATTCACGCTCTTGTGTGTATAAATAAACATATCTCGACTTGAGAAACCATACATTTATATATTACACTCTCAGTACATTGTCACGTTTGAGAACTATTTATATTAATTCGCTACCTAGTTAACTGGGTGGCTGCATGCCAGCGTGTACTATAGCATACTGTATATATAGTAATAGGCAGTGAGTAAATATATTATGGATATTCTTGGACAGTGGCAGCTGGCAGAAGACCAGAAGGCATGCCACCTTCTTGAATCCGCAGTCTTGGATGACTTCGGCATTCACCGTTGACCTTGATCTTTGACCTTGACCTCCATCTACCATCTTGTCACAACCACCATCTTGGAAGCCATCACTGCTGACATTTTGGGAGTCAGTACATCGCCATCTTGGATATCAACTTATGCTCTATTATTTCACATAACCATCCTGTTTCTATAATTTCCCAGTTTCCTGCTCTGTCATTCCACCGTGGTACATCCTGCTCTGTCATTCCTTCTCGCCTCTCTCCAACCGCCATCTTGGATATCGTCTGCTGTTGGCGGCCATCTCGGATGTCTTTAGGCCGCCATATTGTTTCGTCTTCCACCATATTGGTTCTCATGTCATCTGATAGGTGGTGCTAGTAACGGCCGCCATCTTAGAAGTTTCTTTCAATACCTACCAGTGGCGCCATCTTGATTCCTCACGGTTTGCTAGGCAACGCTAGTGTCACTTGAGGTCGTCATCGGCTGCTAGGAGTGCTGGTGTCGGCTGGAGGCTAAGGGCTATGTTCCACCTGCTGTAGGCAGATACTCGTCTCTATCGGCGTAATGTGGTTTAATACAGTATAAAATGCTGTGGAGGTGAGGAGCGGAGCAATGCTGGACCTTGGATTGGCAGACAGACACCCTAGTCGACTGAGCCACCAGGACATGGGTGCCAGTACACGTCTAAATTATGTATATATAAAAATAACCATTGTATCAGAATGCGTTTTAATATGGCATGTATAAAATTATAAGTGTGGAGATGAATTTTTTCTTAGAATGTTATAGTCATGAGGAGGGTATGTATATTCGAGAAATAATATTATGTGCGAGATAATTAAAAGTGTTATGACAATATGCGACTGTAATGTTAACTTTATATGGAAAATAAATTTGTTCTTATAGGCATGAGTTCGAGAGGTAGTTGTTTGATATGAACATTATGTTAACTTATGTAGCAGTCATGTTGACAAGGCACTGAAAATGCGTAATTTTTGAGTAAGTGGTTAACTTTAAACTTACAGAAGTAAGTGTATCTAGCGACCTGTATATTGATTCGTATTTTCAAAAATAATTTGATTATGAAGTAGCACCATCAATTATATAAAAAATTATTTTATAAATATAATTTATGTATTTAATGTAATATTTTTATTTCACTTTTAAAACATACATAAAAAATTATGCCAAGAAATATGTCTGTGGATTTTAATTTCCAAGACGGATTTGTGGTATATTATGCCGTAACCATAGATAATGAAAAGCCTAATTTCATAAACAAAAGTCATGTATTTAAATGAATATATTTTTATTTAACTTTTAAATTAGTTTTCGAGCAGTATGTCATCGGATTCGTATTTTCAAAGATAATTCTAATATTATTTCAGAAAGAGTGATTATGAGGTAAAGACCAGCACTATATTAAATTTAATATGCACAGAATTGTGTACGTAAATATACCAAGTGTATTTTATGGCTCGTGTTTTCGAGTCAGATGGTAACGTGACCCCATGAACTTTTATTATTTTCATGTATACGTTGCCATATTGACTTTAGTAGTCATTGGCATGATCTTAGGCTTGTTGAAGTAGTTATGTAATGAGTCTGAGCCACAAATACAGAACAGTAGTTGCTTTACCTCACGTCGTGTTTTTAGTGCATTGTGTATATGTTGGACACACATAAACGTATGAGCACAGCTGGACATCATTCAACGACTGCTGGATTTAGACACATGGGAATTGGAACATATCGGACCAGTACAAGTCTCATCAAGTTGAAAATTGAATTATGCCTTAAGACATTTTATAAGCATAAGTTGGTACCATTTTCCATCCCTCGAAGTTGTAGCCATAAAATTAGACCAGAGCCATATGGTCAATTATGCACTAAGCTTCCTTATAAAAATAGCTGACTACCATTTTGTATCCAGTGTAGTTATAGTCAACGAATGCATATAATAGTTACTGCTCATGACCTAGACGAAAATGTAATTGCCCATTATGCACTAAGCCTTCTTATAAACATACTTAGCTGCCATTTTCTATCCAGTGAAGCCTTACACATCGAATTCATATCATAGATACCACTCTTGACCTATATTAAGATGATAATGCAAGTTATGCCACAAGCAAAGTTAGCCACCATTTTCAAACCATTTAAGTAATAGCTGTCAAATATAGCGCATGAGGTGTCATCAGGCGTGAATATTTTCAAAACTTGTTCGTATACTGTATTATGTACAAATATATTTATAAATAAAACATTTTATTTAGTTCTTAAAATTTAGAGACCTAAGTATACTGTTTCGCATGTCCACTTGCTCATATTTTTAGGGTGAATTCAAATATATCGGAACCGACGACTGCATATCTATGTCCCGACGCCATATTTGATTTAATAGAAATACCTATGACATAAGGATTCAAAAGTATATATGGAAGCAGCTTATACATGGACTCGTAACACAAATAATATTTATCATTATTGTATAAAATTTTATTTAAGTCAAATTATTGGCAGTCATAGGTATTTTTTCCAACAGATATACCCATAAATGGGTCTAAGGCACTAAACATTGCAACTTAAATGCTCAAAAGAAATAGTCACGAACATTTTAGCCGTTACAAGGGTTCGTCGGCCGATATTTTCCACCGAGCTTACACACACACTTTTTTTCCATCATCCATCTTGTTTCTGTCCACCATATTGTGTTTGGCAACAATCTAGGGTCCTGGGTGTTTAACAGTGGTCATATTATAATTATCAATCATCTAGGACATGGCACTCGCGTGAGGACCAGTGGACTGGTGACCATTATGTCTCTCTCCACCATCTTGCTTTTGTCCAACCATATTGTGTCTGGAAACCATCTAGGACATGGGTCACAGGTGTGGACCAGTGAACTGGTAACCATATTGTATCTGACCACAATCTTGATTATTTCCAAGCATATTGTGTCTGGAAACCGTCTGGGACATGGTTCGCAGGTGTGGACCAGAGAACTAGCGATCATTTTATGTCTGTCCAATGTACATCGAAGAAATTATTCATTTTAGCATCTGTATATAAATTTTTTCTGATGATTTTGCAACGCAGTTCAAGTGCCTAGGCCAGAGTCTAAACGCCACAGTTTCTCCTCTGGTGTTCGCTGCAAACTACGCATGGGACGAACGAAGTCCGGCTGATGCCAGTCGCCTAGACATAATTCGGGATGGCGTGAAGTATTGCTGAGTATCCAGTAACTGTGGCAGGCACCGATGGCACGTTTTTACGTAATAGGGCCTACTTGGTTCCCGATACCGCAATATTGCCTTGATATGCTCTGTCGATATGGTCTCCAAGTTCCCTTGACCAAACCCTGAGATGGTTCAGACACAGAACAGGTAACTACACAGAACAGAAATTGCGTGGCGGTTTCTTTGGTGTGGGAGTACCCAGTCGCTAATTATGGCCTCGTGTCTGATTGGCTACTTCGTGCCGCGGAATTTCCCCTATTGGCTGGGCTGCCAACATGCAAGTAAATCACCAGGCGTGGATTGGTGAATGTCGTTCCGACATGTTCCTTGCCATTTACGTCATTTCTCTGGCTGACTGTTCTAAATTTTGCATTCTGTGGTTCCATTGAGCATTAAAAAATATTTGTTTAGTGTAGTTGTACGGCATCAATATAGTTGTAGGTATTCGCTGCTGAAGAGGTATTGCAAAACTGAAGTCATGAGATAACTTGTTGCAAGAAAGCGGCCCGTCCAAAACCTGCCCGAATCTGGCTTCCAGCTAACGGGATGACTCACCGTCGAAACAGCGAGACCAGTGCAGCCTTGCACGACGTAGTTCAGGGTGCGTATATGGAAGATGTTACGTAGTTGATTAATAGCTCACACTTGTCTGCGACTAACACCAAGGTCGGGGATTGCCTCTCCAATTGAGAATCATCTCGATACTTAATTAGATCAATTTGGTCTTGCATAAGTGTGAAATAATCCGGAAATGACTTGTGCAGGAATAAATACAGTCATTTACCCTACCGAAGAGAGTTCTTGCTAGAGTGTAGACAACGGAGAATGACGGGTGTTCCTGTGAAATCGGTGAACGATGGTGGTCATTTACAACATGGTGACAGCAATTAGTGTGCCCGAGTAACTTTAGGAAGTCATCTGGATGCTCCTAGACAATTGCTGTGGTATTTGTGATCCACATAAGGATCGTACCGGATATGGGTGCTTTCTAGCCGATTTAAATAAATTGACTCCACAATCCTGTCTACACGACTTATTTGATTTTTAAACTTATTAATATAATTATATATTGAATAATGGCATAGTTTCACTCAGGAAAGATTTGTTGTGAGTGACGGTACATTTTTAGGGACCTATGTGTAAAGATCATTTTTTACTCTTGTAGAGAAATTAGGAAATGCGTTTTTGCTTTAAGGCCTCAATTCCTTCACGAACGTGGCATCGGCCAGACACACGTAATTAATTACTTGCGTTTTATTTTGTTTAATGATTGTATAGTAAGATCATGTAAGCGATTGTTACCGACGGAGTCTGTCATAATTATGACTTTGTATATGAAGTTATAAAAAATGAACACAGCTTATCCTGTAGCCGCCGAGCAAAGCACGCTGTTTAAAACGGAGGTGTGAATACACTCAGTTATCCTGTGAATTAAGTATAATTATTTTAACAACAAACCCCTGGCATAAACTGCGTTGTTTCTCCTTACACACGGGCGTGATGGTTTATCCGAGACACGGGAAAAGCGAAGCGGATGGAAATGTAGGGTATCAGGCAGAGCCCTACCTCTGCAAACCCCCTTGGTCTGGTTATTAATTTGATAACTGTCAGACGCCCCCTAATTGCATCCTCAGGTGAGTGTGCGAGGTCACGCGGGATCTAAGAGAAGGAAATTAAGGATG
>NQII01000389.1:450585-493503 GCA_002778355.1 Clitarchus hookeri | reverse complement strand
AAAAAAAAAAAAAAAAACAAAATTTCAATGCGGAAGAAAACACGTGGTAGCAACAAAATTGTTCGGCCTTTATATTTATCCCCGCCAAACGCTTGTCTAAAGTAAGGTGTGTGATTGTAAATTTACAGCCATGAACAGCAAAGTATTTGTTGCGTTCTGCAAAAGAAAACGGAATGGCTGTGTCGGGGAGAAGGCCGTATGTTTTACGGGAATACGTCTGCGATATGTGGAAATATTTTATTTAGGGTATTGGAATTATATTAATGTCTACTTTGTTTTTACGGCTTAAATCGGCAGATTTCGACGAAATCTTCCGTTAGGCACCAAATATCAGTGTGCCAGCTCATCGGGGTCGCGAGATATGCTGCCCGGAAACTCTCGCCCGAACCCAAAATTGTCGCCTCTCGTCGAGGGGTCCCGATTCTCGCAGCATCGCGCATGCGCGTCATCAAATAAAGTTCATTCTTGCACCGTAGTCATACACCCAACTAAACGAAGCCATATTTATTTANATGCGCGTCATCAAATAAAGTTCATTCTTGCACCGTAGTCATATACCCGACTAAACGAAGCCATATTTATTTAAATAATGTTGTCAATATCATTAGATGCGACACCAAAGTAATACGCAACAGTAGTGAGACAATTACAAATACACACGTGCCTTACCCTCGAGCCCTGAAAACCTCCAATCATAAGCTAGCTTGTAATCAACTGCAATACGGAAGTCAGATTCGGAGCATCAAATTCGGTTGTAATCAGTCTAATGTTTGAGTGATATAGTTTACTAACGTATAATAAATATAGGATCGTGATTTTGAAAATAAGTGTTTCATCACTCAAATATGTAAATTTACATGGCCTGCTATAGTGCTATTTCTTTGACAAGTTTGGTGGGAATCTTTTGGTTCTCTCTAAAGATATAACGTGAAAATTCTAATTTTTCATGTGATGCTATCTTACAAAATGACGAAAAAGAGTGCCTTTGTGTGGACACATTTGTTGATAGTAATATATACTGACAGTATAAAAAGATCAGTTCGAATTAATTACATAGTTTCGACGATATTTGTGTAGACACATTTGATAGTTGTGATACGAGTATATATTGCCAGCATACAAAGTTAAGTTGGAATTGAGTACATGTTTTCGACGATGTATCATACTAAGCTAACATGGCTATATGGCTGCCATTTGAAAATAAGGGCATTACGTACTTAAATCATACAAATCTACACCATCTGCCGCAGTACTACTTGTTTGCCAAATTTTGTACGAATCGGTCAATTATTTCCCCAGATATGACCGAAACTTTATTTATTCGTTTGAAGCTATCATACAAAATGGCAGACAAAAGTGTCTATATGTTGGCATATATGATGCTTCTAATAAATACTTTCAGCATACTAAATTTAGTCGAAATTTGTGGAACAGTAGGGCATATAATGTCATATAAACCAAATAAACCTTACATACTTGTATTACCGCCATTTTAAAATATGTGCCTGATCAGTTCAAGTCACATAAATTTACATGGCCTAGCACAGCATTACTTATTCGCCAAATTTGGCGCGAATTGGTTGAGTAGTTTTCGAGATATAATGCAAAGGATTAGTTTTTTTAGGGGGTGTTATCTACCAAAATGGTGTACAAACAACAATATCAATTTATAAAGGCAATACTTACATGATGAGCTTGCCAAAATACAAAAGTTGGTTTAAATCGGTTGAATAATTCGTGAAATAAGACGTTTAACCTAAATTTTAATATGACCGCCATTTTGAAAGTAAGTGCCCGGCGTTGTTAAAAACTTTAAAATTCAGATGTTCTTTTTAAGTACTGCNGTTGATCCTTACTGGAGCTATTTTTCACGTGGGCCCTGAACTGGAGTGCAGTAATGTCATGCTGCGTGTACCTATGAGTAATTAAGAATTGACCGTATCATTTTTAGCCTACTTTCCAAAGGAAACAAAGGCTTATGAGATCACAATCCCGTCTCTGTGTGTGTATGTGCCTGTGTGTGTCCGAGGGTGTGTCCGTAAATGTGTGTGTGTCCCCCACTTAAAAACTTTTGAACGCGAGTACCTAATTTCACCAAGACGGGATTGTGATCTCATAAGCCTTTGTTTCCTTTGGAAAGTAGGCTAAAAATGATACGGTCAATTCTTAATTACTCATAGGTACACGCAGCATGACATTACTGCACTCCAGTTCAGGGCCCACGTGAAAAATAGCTCCAGTAAGGATCAACCTGCGAATATTACATTGCCGTTTCAGTCTTGGTATTCCATATACCGGTTTAATTACGTATTTACGTGAAAAAAAAGCGGTAAAAGAAACCTTGTGAACAAGATCTACATATAAATATTATATATGTGATACTGGACTGCATTAAACTATGGAAATTGTGAAGTATTTAAAGACCTTAATTATATCTACACCATGACGAGGGGGAAAGTCCTTTATTTTAACGTTTCCATTTATCCTTTACTATATATATGCATATATATTTATATATATGAATTAATTCTTACAAACACTATTATTTCAAAATTGTAAGAATTTGCTTTGATCGAACAATGTAAATACACTCAAGAGCAGTTGAATTAGAGACATATGCCTAGCAGCGTGTAGCTCCCCCTTTTGCCCTGATGACGGCGGTGATGCAATGTGGCATGCACTCCACATGGCACCTGAAGCGGCTGGGAGCCACACTGATCCATGACCACAGCACAGCCTCCCACAATGCACGGAGCAGGATTCATGGCGCGCACATCACTCTCGACAACATTCCAGATGTGTTCGATAGGATTGATATCGGGTGACCTCGGGTCCACAGGCAAGCAATCTCAAGTCCGTAGAGTGCTCATCCAACCTCTTAGTCACAATTCGTTAGTAGTGGGCCAGTGCTTTGCATTGCTGTAGGTGCTGTAGGTGCAGTCTCCTGTAAGTTGCGGTAGGCGTAGAAATGGGTGATGATCTGCCAGCAGGTGTCTCTATTGTTCGCTGGTGAGGGACGTTGTTCACATTCAACAGGAAACCCATTTCATCCCCATACGAAGATACAACCACCACTCGCCTGAACACCGCCATGCTGACACGAGGAATCCAGTGCTTCGTGTGCTTGACGACGCACTCGTACCTTGCTATTGGCGTGTACCAGCGTGTACTTCGATTCATCTCTCCAGGGTCCATCGGCGGTGTTCCCACGCCCATGTTTAATATCGGACCTTATGACGCGCAGTTAGCAGAGGTCGGCGACTTCTGCACCCCATAACGAGGAGATGGTTTTGGATGGTATGACTGCTCACAGGTCGTTGTGGCTCAGCACGGATTTGGCGAGTGATCTGCTTCATCGTGGTCTGTCCATCCGCGGTTACCAACCGAGCCAACTGACGGTGAGCCCTGTCTTCGAAACGCCGTACGCCACACCAGTTGTCCCTGGCGGCGGAGGTTATACCCGACTTCATGAGATCACGGTACCTTCTTTGATGCGGTGGGCCGTGGAAATCCTAGTGCCCGCGCGACGTCAGAGATGAAGTGTTCAGTACGTCTGCTTCCAACGATCGGACCACGATCAAATGCACTGAGATCTTCCCCATTCTGTGCTCGACTGCTACTCTGACGGCCAGAGTGACGTCTGACGACACCCGAGTCATGCGTGACTGGGCAACGTTTCTTTCGGCGGGGCGACCACAATGCCATTTCTCCAACACAGCAGGTATCTTTATAATGCTTCTGTTCATTATATCATCACTGGCCTCAAATATCTTGACAGCCATGATGTTTGCTTTATAAAATATGCTTTGGCGTTTTGGATGGTCTTATCGTATGTGAACATTTCTTGCGGTGCGTTCGGTGACCGGGTAAGGGACAAACGCCCGATTTAGGAATTCCCACATCATTTAGCATACCTGGTCACAATGATAGACTTGCGTCAGTGGTGTCCTCGCAACCAGTTTGGGCTACTTGATTCCATACTCAAACAAAGAACGACGTACGAACGTGTAAGTGTTTTAACAACTTCCGATTTGTTCACTTTGTAGACTCCTCTAGATAAGGTTCCAGGGCAAAAAGTTGAAACGTTAAAAGTCAGTTTAAACAAATAGAATCAAAAACATTTGACTTATCTTTCTGTTTTTTATTTCATATTATTTATATTCTGGATGTAGTTAAGAAAACATGTACTTATATGATGTAATTACAACTGAAGTACCATACGCGACATAATATAAAAATACGAATTTTTCGTCAGACTTGAAGAAAAGGTTTGCTGAAATATTTTAATCAGTATGTATGCCTACTATAGGAGTATTTTTTGACTGCATAACATAAAAACCATATAAGATTTTAAAAATTAATGTAAATAAAAATTTTAATTACATGAATATTAACTTTAGTAAATTATTTCATTATAAAATTGGTATTAAATCGTTAAGGTAAATGCAGAATAATAATAAAAACATTACACATATACGCAGGATGAATCGTTTAAGCGATTTTCTTAAAAGTGAAATAGCAATGAACTAGTAATTGCCATCAAGTGTAAATAGATTGCAGGATAGAAATCGGTTTTGTTATACATGGCTAACCTAAGATTTAATAAAATTAATGTATAAAATGTAAAACTTTTCTTGGTATAATTTTTTTGATTTGCTGCGTATTTATTAGTAACTGCCTTCAGGTAAATTCGTGAATAATTTAACGCTAATGTCTGCTGGCCAATTTCAACCATACTGTAATGTCACCTAGTAAATTTCTTAATATTAGTGTATAATACTAAATTTTGTATAGTGCTGTAATCTTATACATAAAATACCAAAAATTTTCAAAAATTTTTACCATATGTTGTAAATCATAAATAAAATATCATTCCAAAAAATAATTATATGATCCGAGTAAATTATTAGAATTCGTATAACTACAACAGCAAAATGTAGTTTAATTTACCAGTTAAAATAAAATTACATGAAAGGGTTAAACGCAAGGAAAGTTAGTCTAATTAAGTACATGGTTCAAAAAGTTGCGGGTATGGGAAGTAATGGCATTTATTTCGTTCAATTAATTATGTACAAGAGTACTTTTTATTAATATAGCCGATATTATAATCTCAAAAACTTTAGTGTTGGTTGATTAATGCACCCAAAATTTCGTTTTATTAGTAATATATATTAAAACTGATAAATAACACTCTTTCAAAACTTTTGTTTCGCATGATTTGCGTGGGAATTGTGTTGTTCGAATAATTAAAAACATTTGATATGAATATTTTATAATACAATTTTATAACATTATTTAAGTTAAATGCCTATTTCTGAGTCATTCTCGACAGTTTAATTCGGGACAGATATGTTTCTCAGGTAATTGTGACAAAAGCCAGGTAACAAAAAAAAAAAAAAAAAAGTTCATGAAATTTGAGATATCATTATAATATTCTCGGCAAGAGGGGACTGGCGATGTCACTCCCACGCAGACATGGTGGTGATCTCAGCAGCATTTCTTTTCAACGAAAAAAAAAAGTTAATTAAATTGATATGTCAATGACAATAAATTCCGTTGAGAAAACGGTATTGAAAATGCACAAAGCAGTTAATCTTGTACACGTTCGACAATCAACTTACATTTTTTCAAGTTGAATTTTACTTTCATTGTAGAAAAATCGTCACTGTTTCTTAGGAATGAGCAAGTTATTTCCGTCTGGAGGTTCAGTTTTTTTTTCAGTAATTTACTCAATTTTCCTTATTTGTGTTTCCTGGAAAAAATTCTACGCTCTCAAAGACTTGTGCAACCATCTGTTGATACATAAACTTTGTAATTTTCCTTCCATTATCAGTGAAGTGCGCTATCAAATTTTGGTTAAGTAGATGTAGTTACTCCGTTATTTCACATCATTACAACCGCCAAGATCAGTTTCACGTCTTGAAAATTATGCAGCATCGTGCTGTGTAATGAAAAAACATTATCTTTTTCTTTCCGTATTTCTAGCGGATAAAATATTGTTTAAGTGTATGCAACGAATAAAAGGAAAAGGGCGGCAGGAAGATGACTGGAACAGAAAACAATTTTCGCGTTTATTCAAATGAAAATTATGAAAACGAAATAACTGGGCACTCGAATATGTTTCAAGTATCCTAAATACTCTTCTAAAACCACAGAAATGCGACCCAAGGGATAAAAAAACAAAACCAGAGTGGTAAAGACATGTTTTCAGAAATCCTGATATTTCCCTTTCCGCTTGAGATGGAAGTGGTGCAATTAATTAGAAAGAAAAAAGTTACATTCTTAGAGTTGTTTGCAAGGAGAAAAAGAGATCCCCGCTGTGCAAAATTATTGATTGAAAGAACTTAGAGCTTACAGAAAAAAAAGCGTCGTTTCCTCTTNCCCCTTTGTTACCCTTAGTCGTCCCTGCTTCTGCACGCAATTGTGGAAAGAGGGGAAGCCCAACCCCAACCACCCTCTCCAGATTAAAAGTTATGGTACACAAAGATAGATGTTTTCCATTAAAAAATATAAACAAAAAAAAATCGCTGCCACCCCTCTCTTCCCTCTTCGATATCCTCCAGGCGTATTAAATTTATCATTGACGTCACGTCCGGCGTTAGTGTCCAGCTTAAGGTTGTTCTCGCAAAATAAACAAAAATGGCTGTTACGCGATTTCGTTTTCCATTTCAACCGTGCGCTGTGCTACACCAGCGTATTATCAATGATAGCCGCGCACGGGTTTTATATAGAATAAAAAAGTACCAACGCCCAACCCCCACCTCTTCTTGTAACGAGATTCTGGCAGAAGTTTCATTTATGTATATATTTTTTTTATCCGTCGTTTCATTTGAATATGAAACAGCGCAATAAAAGTGTAAAATATTACTTGGGGAAACTTTTACGAATCGTACCAGTCGTGAGGGAGAGTGTTATTCAGTGAATTTCCCCCCCTCTATACATAGTTTTACCAAGCACAACTGTATCGCTTCGGCTGAAATATAATACGCGTCATTGGAGTTTGTTTTATTTGTGTGTGGTAAGCCCCTATCTGCGTTGTATTGTAATCTACGCAGGGGGGACTTCATTAAAATATGTGCTCGGAATGTTTTCCCGACTCGAAGTTCCAGCACTTAAGAGCCATTTGAACAAGACTGATGTTTGCCGATAGTTTGTATAATAATGCAGTTGGATAAACGTTTTCGAAGCAGCATGACCATATAAATTAAATTGAAGATCCTTCCATCATGCGCCTTCCAACCTGATTGTGCGCAGATCGTCCGCAAACTTTCATGTTGAACTATTCTGTTTGGAAAAAAAATTCTGTTTCAACAAAAAAAAAGCTACATTATTATTTACACAGAACCGGATACAATTTTGCTAATTACATGTATAATAAAATAATTACTGTATACATTTCCATAAATCAAATTATTACTTTTGGATAAAAAGATGACAGCTGTAAAAGAAAATGCAATGTATGTATCTTATTGAATAGTACGCGTATTCCGCAAAAATGGTGTGAATAAAATCAAATTGTATCTGCAAAAAAAATTACATGTAGACTAACGAAACAAGCCATTCCTACACAAATGTATTTCGGTTTTTATTTGCAACTTACTTTCCTTGTTTAATTATGTTCATATATTAATTATCTGATCACTGCATTTTTCTTTCGCTAAAGAAAATCTGTTTCCACTGTGAAACTTCGTTATTGTGTTTTCCAGGTCTTGGAAGTAATAAAGTTATATTTGCCCAACCAGATTATTGTGACAAAATTTAAAGTCTATTTAGAAGAACGGAAAACGTTTGGTACAATCGCCATATTATTTCGCAATAAAATGTCTGTTATTTTCCGTTTCATGACAGTTAAAAGTCAACCGGGTACAATTAATTATACTTATGGCCGTAGTTAAATTCTAAGAGCAAAATCAAAGGTTAACAAATAATTTTAATCAAGAAAATTCGATGGATATCNAAAAGTGTAAAATATTACTTGGGGAAACTTTTACGAATCGTACCAGTCGTGAGGGAGAGTGTTATTCAGTGAATTTTCCCCCCTCTATATATAGTTTTACCAAGCACAACTGTATCGCTTCGGCTGAAATATAATACGCGTCATTGGAGTTTGTTTTATTTGTGTGTGGTAAGCCCCTATCTGCGTTGTATTGTAATCTACGCAAGGGGGACTTCATTAAAATATGTGCTCGGAATATTTTCCTGACTCGAAGTTCCAGCACTTAAGAGTTATTTGAACAAGACTGATGTTTGCCGATAGTTTGTATAATAATGCAGTTGGATAAACGTTTTCGAAGCAGCATGACCATATAAATTAAATTGAAGATCCTTCCATCATGCGCCTTCCAACCTGATTGTGCGCAGATCGTCCGCAAACTTTCATGTTGAACTATTCTGTTTGGAAAAAAAATTCTGTTTCAACAAAAAAAAAGCTACATTATTATTTACACAGAACCGGATACAATTTTGCTAATTACATGTATAATAAAATAATTACTGTATACATTTCCATAAATCAAATTATTACTTTTGGATAAAAAGATGACAGCTGTAAAAGAAAATGCAATGTATGTATCTTATTGAATAGTACGCGTATTCCGCAAAAATGGTGTGAATAAAATCAAATTGTATCTGCAAAAAAAATTACATGTAGACTAACGAAACAAGCCATTCCTACACAAATGTATTTCGGTTTTTATTTGCAACTTACTTTCCTTGTTTAATTATGTTCATATATTAAATATCTGATCACTGCATTTTTCTTTCGCTTGTCTGTGTAAGTCTAAAGAAAATCTGTTTCCACTGTGAAACTTCGTTATTGTGTTTTCCAGGTCTTGGAAGTAATAAAGTTATATTTGCCCAACCAGATTTTTGTGACAAAATTTAAAGTCTATTTAGAAGAACGGAAAACGTTTGGTACAATCGCCATATTATTTCGCAATAAAATGTCTGTTATTTTCCGTTTCATGACAGTTAAAAGTCAACCGGGTACAGTTAATTATACTAATGGCCGTAGTTAAATTCTAAGAGCAAAATCAAAGGTTAACAAATAATTTTAATCAAGAAAATTCGATGGATATCTGGTTACTGTTGAGCCGTTTTATGAAGCCATGTTTTCACGAGTCCAAAGGAAAGTATCCATTAGGTACATGTTTTACTTGACTGTTATCTGCTTCTTTGGAATAAGAACAGAAGAAATTCACGGCCCCAGCACTTAAACAAAGCCTCTTACTATTCTGCAGTGCACCAGAATTTTTTTTTATATAAAATACTGGGAGCGTATAAAACTCTCTTTCACTGTGGCTGAAAAAAATTCTGTTTTCCAAAAGGTTTACCGCTGATAGTTGCACAATTATTCCAATAGGAAATATATATATTAAATTTAATTAACGTTGAAAGATTACCAGACTTAATTCCAGTTAACGCAAAATAAAATATGTAAATCTAAATATCCACTTTTTTGATTTTACACTTAGTACATATTAAATTACTGACCAATTACAGCTTGAATAAAACTTTAATTTTCTAAAAGACATGTGCAAAATTATCAAAAAACAACTTGGGTTTGGTTGTGCAGTTATCGTCCACAGTCGAACGAGCGACCTATATAGTTCATGATTATACATTTTTAACAAATTAATGTCTTTCTTTCTAACTGAACTCCGGTCTCAGTAATCTGTGTAAGCTGAAACGAAATTTATCACATTTCATTGTTTGGTATCACATATGCAAATTTTCACTCTCCCACTATGAATATAAGCAGTATGTTAAAAATATTTAAGTAAAATTATTATATTTTTAATTGATGCAATTTTGAACACTGCGTGACATGGGTATACATCTTGTTATAACTTGGTTTCTAATTAGTTCCTAATTAAAAATGACTATTGGGGCGTAATAAGGTACTCAGATTTAGGTAGAGCATAACAGTAAAAGATGGGATTTTATTGTGCATTACGATTATACAACAACAGTTTAACTTCAAACATCGCTTGGGGGAGTTTTAAAAGAAGTAATAGGATGCTATTTAATTATACTAAGGGACCACGTCAATTTTCTAATGAAACCTAACTGGGGAGTCCACACCTTGTCCATTTTGCCGTAGGCTGATTCAGGCGGCGGTTAGCGACGGCCGGACACACCCATCACCAGACATCCTCTTGGTCCAACACCCCGATGACGAAAGGAGCCGTTCTTAGGATTACACGGTCCTTTATCGGGCGCGCTGTGTAAGTTTACGGCCCCGTTTACTCGCCGGCGGAAGGGACTCCTGCTTTGCCTTTCGCAAGGTATTCCGGCAATCACGGCTCGTGTGCTTGATCGATGTTTGAAAGTGTGATCAGGCTGGCCGTCCAGCTAAGGCCTGATCGCAGTTAATAATATACTGTTACGACAACTCTGAGTTTTACTTGTCCTGAAATCAACAACAAACGAGTCTGCATAAGTAATGCAGGTACGAGAGTGCGCATAGACGTCGCAGATGTTCCGACAACTTTTCTAGTAGAGGTGTTTCTAGTATAGAAGAATATTTTGGCACTGTAATCAAAAGTACGTATTACAAGTACAGGAGTGCCCGAGGAGACAGTATCTCTTCACGGGAGCAGCACAAAGTTCCACAGGTGTGACAAGAATGCACCGGTAATTTAATTACGCGAGCTCCAAAGTAGCAATTACGTGCACGCGAAAGCTGTCTGCATATTGCCTTAATAATTGGTACAATATTGTAGTTGGTTCCAATTGTCTTCCAGAAAGTTGCTGTGACGTATCAAACGTTAAGAGTTTCCAACCTGTGGTCACATCATTTCCCATAAAACGGGCCCAACATTATTCCCACTGCATTCATACCCAGCAAAATATCCGTGTCATGTGTCTACTTTTCCAGAGTTCAGAATAGTCCTCATTGTGGTTATCAGCTCTATAAATCACTTTTTACTGTGCGTTTTCATAGCCCAGCTCTTCCGCTATACACGCAACATTTTGCGCCACCGACGGATGTACTACAGCAATAACGATTTCATTTTTCTTGTCCAAGTTATATGCTTTGAATACTGTAACTATGGGAGAAAAAAAAGGGGCGCGTTATCGCTTAGTTAATTTCCATCAGAATGTAAGCAATCGCGACAACCACCGTCGTGTTATCTTGGTGAAAAACACAAATATCATTACTGATGTTGTACACTATAAATATATTGTACTTTTATAAGAAATATCCTCGGAATATCCTTTTTAATATTGCAAATGATGTAGACATGAAATTATATATTTTTTCCTAGAAAACAAATGTGATAAATAAATAACAGAGAAAAGGAAAAAATTATTTCAATAATTAATTAAAGAAAAAATATAACCAGCACGGATATTAGTACCCCCCGGGTCACTTGCGTTATTATGCCACACCCTTAACGGCCATGCCTACCAAGCCGGCAGCCACGTCAATTTTAAAGATAACTATTTTTAAAAAAAAAGTATTCTACGTGAAATTGAGTTGGTTTTGTGATTAACGACTCGTTAATCACAAAACCAACTCGATTTGTAGACACGAAAACTGTATTTGTTCTAAATATAGCAGTAAAGGTCGACAAAATATAAGTGACCTTATTCAGTTAAGAAGAACGCATTTATTTAATTTTAAGAGTTCTTTTTGATATTATGAAACATTAACACTAACGGTTAATAAGTAATGGTGCCCCGTGCTTTTAAATTGTAGTCGTTTTATTATAATTATTTGAGTTCTTTAAAGTTTTTTTCACGATATTCCAAATTGCAATACATTTCCTTCTGCTCGCAATTACACGTTGCATCATCCCTAGTTTTTGCACAAACAGATATATGCGGTCTCACGCTGTTGAGTTTCCGCTATTTGCTTGAGCTCTTGGATATGGGTCAGTTCAGTACAGACATTTCTTGATGTCTCTTACAAACACGGTTCTTGTAGTTTTACAAACGAGTAATTTTACAAGAAAAATTTTTGTACTGTTACAAACATTTGTAAAATTTCAAACAATTTCACAGTAAATGTTACATATTTTTTTATAGTGTACTTGGGTTACAATTTGGCTCTTAATGAACTGACTGTAAAATTATGTAGAAATAAAAATATGTGTTATCATGCCTCTCTGATGTCGCTGCTTGTTATAATTGGCAGAATATTTTTATAAACCTATAAAAGGGTTTTATTAAAACAGCAAAATCCGTTAAAGTTTTTGATTTGCTGGTATTAGAGAAAAAAATTGTTTTATAGTATGTGTGTGGTTCTAATGACTGATTGTAAATACATCTTCAGATCAACAGCGTAAATGTCTGATTGCAAATAAATGGTTTGTTATAACAATTGTCCTCGTGTAGTTACTAAAATAAAATCTACAATATATTTAAACATTTGGCTAGAGTCGGATTGGCAAATTATGTTCAGTAGGCCGACACAAACGTTACATATCAGTTGGGTACAAAGATTGCTGAGTTGGCAGTTGTTGAGGTTTAAAGCTTATTTAAGCACTTTTAAAAACCTCACTTCGTTTTTTCTTTCTTTTTATTGTTTTATCCTTCCACGTAATAACACTTCAAAATTGTTTTTAAAAGTGTTTTTTGAGTGGAAATTCTTACACTAATGGTCTTTGAAAAATCAGTTAAGTAGGAAAAATTTATTATATTACACTTTCAACAGGTAGTTAAAACATTCGCCAACGTTACTGCTCATATGCAAACAAGTCTTTACGTTCAACTTGCCGAGCAAAGTGACGTGGTAGTCTCGCACTGGACACGTATTCGGGAGGACCAGTGTTCGGTTCCCTTTTGGGGTTGTCGTGATTTCGGTCACCCGTGATTTTACCCGCAAATAATTTCAGGCGAATGCCTAGATGGTTCCGCTGTCTTCCTCACTAGCGAAACTCCGAGCGTCTGATCCTTCCTGTAACGACGAGAAGGTAAGCAGTGCGTAAAAAGAAATACGTTAAACTATAAACAGATCAGAGCAGGGTCTTTTAGAATGTTGACTTCAGATGTGCGAAACCGTGAACCCCTCTACACGCTATCTGAAAGCTGACTCACGCGGTACGCAACCTATGCAATTATCGTCGTCGAAGAGCATCCGTAAAGCCGTTCAAAAGCCAATTTTTTTTCTCTAGATTTTGAGTTAATTTTATTGTTTCCCGACATGATATCAATGATAATTTGATAAAATTAACGAAAATTCAAAAGACATTAACCATTTTTGTTTATTTATAACATTAATATGAGAATTCTAACTTCAGTTCTTAATTCTTAGACATCTTCACAATCTCACTTTAAAACAAATTCTGATTTGAGCTGAAGTGTTTCATGAAGGGACAAATGCTTCCTGCTGAAATTTCTTTGGAATCCGACATTTGGTTCCCCGAACTGAGGATGTAGTGATCACATAATGAATTTCCAAGAAGATATTTTGCATGACACACTGATGTCATGGAAAATTATTTCGAGCTGTAGCTTAACATATTTCCTTTGTTTAGATTTTGAGATTTGCACGAAAAAATATATAAATGTAAAAATTCTTAAATTTTTTGTTGGTTTTCAAAAGTTTTTTTTTAATTACCATACTTTTTTCAAATTATTATTTCATATCACAACGAAAAAAGACTTAATAAGCTAAAAACTTATATAAGATAATTTTTTACTCTGGAATGCCCTTAAGGCTAATGGTGCGCGGTGAAAATGACCACAGCTTAGAATCACGCTGTATTCAAATGGTATGATCACTAAAGTGTTAAATACTTCTTAGAGCCCAGACAGTGTGAAGAGAGGTCAGGAGTTCAGTTCCAGGTACATCCTTAAGACAATACTTAAGACTTGAGAAGTTCACCTACACTGTCCTAATGTCCATTGCAGAAGAACACGTATTTTTCACGTCATGACAAAACAAAAATCCAATGGTAGTGAAGACTACACACGTTAGGTAAAAGGTTAACCCAATTTCATAAACTGTTTTACTACCTAGTTATAACAAAAAGACAAAAATATGCCTAATTTTTCAAAAAAATTATAAAAAATTTTTTTTGTTAATTATTTAAATAATAATTTCGAAGCTAGGAGTTATATCCCCTTGATTTTAATTATTATGAAGAAATAACATTTTAATTTAAGTCTGTAGTGAGCAATTTTTACTCAATTCAAGAAATACGTTTCGATATTATGATTCATAAAGCACTTATCCCTTTTATTATTGTGAACAAGTAATATTTTAATTTATATTATTTCAAGTGTGTATAGTGGTTAAAGTAGGACTACTGACTCATCTCTGTAGTGTAATTGAAAATAACAAGTTAATAAAATTTATAGAATTTATAAAATATATAAATTATGGCACTTGAAATTTATTAATGCACGTAACGTGCAACTTTCATTAATCTTCAACATACATACATATATATATATATAGCCTGCACCGATGGCCTTACTATTTTGTTAGGGCAGTGTATACGCGAGGTCAGTTGGCAGGCCTGGTGGTGGTTTTGCGGAGTGGGGAAAGGGGGTGTTTGCAATGGGAATTTTGGGCGAGAAAAGATGGTTTGGGCGAGGGAAGTTGGGGCTGGAGAAGGAATCGCCCAGCCTTCCTCGTGGCCTGGGCGAACTTCTCTCCACGGTGTTTTCCTTGGACCTCCGCAGACGCCTGTAGTCCACCCCAATCCCTCCCAACCCCTACAAACCTACCCTCTCTCGTCGGATTGGAGGCGGGGTTGCGGAGCACAAAAGGGAAGACGAGAGGGGCGGAGGGATGGATCCGCGAGGAGGTGTTTTCACAAGGAATTACACCGATACGTAACTTGTAGCCGGAGAGCTGCGGCTTTATTAAGCCACGGAATACCCTGGTCGCAGGGCAAGAGCGACCCATGTGCGGTGTGATTGGGCGCGGGCCTGATCGAGGTGCAAGGTCAACTCCAACATCGTGATTCCCGTACACCAGATCGATAATGTCCTCTCCTCCTCGTGATCCCCTGATCAGGGGGTTCGAACACGGTGTGGTAATTCATACAAAATAAAAAATTTTGTATTACTACAGGTCTTGTTCGCCGTTATTTTAGCACTTTCGAAAACCCTGCTTAAGCTCTGTTTATCTCCTTATTTTGTATAGGTACTTTCATCGTACGTGAACGTGTTCACAGAATTTTCACATTTCTAGAATCAAACCTTTGAAAAATCACCCTATGTATGACGTGCTTGGTTATTTCCTAAATATGTCATGTAACACGAGGTTTTATACCTGTGTTAGCATAAAAATACCTTATTATTTATTAATTGAAATTTAGCTTATATTTTAACTCTAAATTATAATATGTAAGTTATAATTAATATGTTTAAAATAGCGAGAAAATATGCGTGTTGGTAACGCCTAGTAACAGATAGTTATTACGTAGTATATTATTACACTGAGTGAGTGAGCACGAATGCTATGCGTTGTCCCTTCGGTGTGATTTTAAGACTTGANATTTTTAGACTTGATTAAGCTTTGCTTGCACGAGGCGGAGGAATATCGTGGAAGTAGAACTTAAGCAGGAATTAAAAAAAGTTGTAAGTAATCGTGAATGGGCTATAATTACATCATTCGCACCCCAGTATAGTAAAAATGTGCACCGAAAAACAAAAATTATATTTTGTATCAGCTACAAAGTATTTTCTTGGTATTCATTCTGCCAAACATTTTTGTGGTGCACAAAAAACATATTTTTAGTAGCCACAAAAATTAAGAATTTTGTGTTTACCACTAAACAATTTCGCGGGATGAATACCAACCAAAAAAACACTATGTAACCACAACAATTTTTTTTTCAATGTTAAACTGTAAAAGAAACCTAATTGTGTTACTAATATTGATATTCGCACCCTAATGTGAATTTATGAAAATAATATGAACTTTATTAGCTATGAATTTAAGAATTACACTCGCAATAGAGCATCCAAATTTAGATTGCATTTTTATAGTTTCTGAAAATCAGTAGGTTCTTTACTAGGTTCTTCAAGGGATGGAGGTATTAATAAAATAAAATAGTTGATTGTAGTTTTCTAATTTATTTACAATAACTACACGCAAAATACTTTCGACTCAATATCTCACAATACATTGTTCTCTCTTGCTTTTTTTACAATTAATAAATTCAATCAATAGAATATTAAATTGCTTAAAAGAAATTAATTTTATTAAATGACTAAAATCAGTCCCAATAACACAAAGTATCAAAATCTATTGAATTATTTTATTAATTATATGTCCATATTTGAAAGTTCCAATATTTACAATAAAGTCCGTATCACGTGTTCATACATTCCCACCTCAGTTCAGTTCAGATCTCACCAGTCCGCAATGCTCTAGAGATCTTCGAGCTCCCTCATGCGCCTTAAACAAATCGAGTACTACGCCCACTCGCCTGTTCATACCGTAGAAACACTCATCTGCCGTCGTTTCGTATACTCCGCCATCGTCCGTCCTCTCAGCTGATGTCCCTCGCGGGATCAGACTTCGCCCGATAACCGAACTTCACCCAGATGTATTCTTCAAATTCTGGCGACCCTCCAGATGCGGTGGTATTTATATTGTGGTCGGCTATAGCTAAGAAATTTCTCAAAATGCCACGTTGCGCCGAGGGACATAGTTACCAGAATATTCATGCTCATCCTCCCAAGTCATCGGCTCCTCCAGAAGGGGGAGGAAGGGTTTTGACGCCAGCCAGGTCAGCTGCCAATCATTACCAGCCGCCCGGTGACGGAACAGAGAGCNTTGCGCCGAGGGACATAGTTACCAGAATATTCATGCTCATCCTCCCAAGTCATCGGCTCCTCCAGCAGGGGGAGGAAGGGTTTTGACGCCAGCCAGGTCAGCTGCCAATCATTACCAGCCGCCCGGTGACGGAACAGAGAGCAAGTTTGCCTGGGTGGAGGGAAGGGTCAAGGTGGGTCACCCCCCACAGAGCAGGGTCCTCGCATTACAAGGTAATACAGTGCCCGCATCCATTGTGGTAGTCGGCGCTTAACAGTATTTTACTTAAATTGCTGCCAACTCAACAGGGGGCCTGCGTATATGTGCAGTTAAAGGGCCGTGATTTTTTTTCAAATGTTGATTTCGAAAGTGCACTTACCGTGAACAGCCCTATACTGGCCTTGTTTATGCCACCAACTGTCCTTTCTAACTACAAAATGTTCACGTTTATTCTTTTCGTGAGAACGGAACGCGGTCCTGATTATATTTTATGAGGAAAAGTTTCACGTAACATGTAGAAGGTTCTGGAAAACTTGAGAATACAGAGTTTCACTCAAACGCTTCGTTGTTGATATCCAGGGTAGGAGAAGGAATTACCCCCTAATTGAAAAACGAATTATTGAGATGACCCGGTAATTTGACAGTGGAGGTACCCTAGTGGATCCATGTTTCGTATTATTATATTGTTGATAAATGAAGTCCAAATCTAGTCGTGAGATATTATCAGAATACTTTATTATCCCCACTTGTATCATATACCGCATTAAATGGAAGACGAATTGAACATTAGTTGTTTGTCATTTTGATACAGTTACAAATTATTGCATTTTAAAGTTACTGAACACATGTCTTTCAGCGTTTTGGGGAAGTTGTTTAAGAAAAGACTCAGTTAACACATACATTGCAGTGTTGTTTGTGCAATAGGTGCCTTTCCCTGCTGCGTTACGTTACGGCATAACAGGTTTTAACCGCCTCCTTGGTAGTCTTATCAGATGTGAGTGTACGTACAACACTTTTGGCGTGAAATGTAATATTTTATAAGAATGATGTTTACTTTTTATCAAACAAATAAACCATCGATTATCTTTCCGCGATAAAAGTCATACTAGTGTATTCCCAAACCTTCTTAACCATCACATTTTGGGCCGTCCTGTTGAAGTGAAATCTTTTATACATTTTTGCTCGTAGTTGCGAAATTATAACAGCATAGATTAAAAATACAATCATTTCAGGAATTTATTAATAACAATTATTTTAATAAACAGAATCACAATACATTTCTGATTTTTTTATTGTTCATGCTGGAATGACTTTGATAACCCTGTATTTCCGCAAATATACATGTATATGCTGCTCCCTTATGCCTCCCAGGGATATTACTTTTGGGGTACGTTAATAAAACCGCCGAGTTTGTAATAAAGCATATGAAATATATTACCTTCTCATCAAATATGCATGAAAGTAGACGCAAGGGTAGGTGGTAATTTTTTAGCCGCCTTTACAACGGATGAACAAATCATAACTCACTGCTAAATAATAATTTTACAATTTTCTCTTTCAAAATCAGTGGGCTAAACCAAGTTCGTAAAGGGGTGGAGGTCTTAATTAAATAAAAGTTAATTATAATTTCCTAGTTTTATTTACAATAACTACAAACAAAATTCTCTCAATTCAACATCTCACAAAAATAATTGATATTACTTGCTGTTTACAAGAAATGACTTCAATCAATAAAATTTACAATAATTACCTCATAGAAATTAACGTGATTAAATAATTATAAATCAGTCCCAATATACAGTGTATCAAAACCTATTCGATTATTCTACAAATTATATGTCCATATTTGACAGTTCCAATATTTATAACAAAGTCCGTATCAAATGTTAATCAGTCGCACCTAAGTTCAGTCCAGGTCCCACCAGTCCGCAATGTTCTAGAGTTCTCTGAGCGCCCTCACGCACAGTAGCCTTCACTCGGGTTTCACGCCCTCTCGTCCATTCACACCACAAACACCTCGTCCNTGTGATTGGGCGCGGGCCTGATCGAGGTGCAAGGTCAACTCCAACATCGTGATTCCCGTACACCAGATCGATAATGCCCTCTCCTCCTCGTGATCCCCTGATCAGGGGGTTCGAACACGGTGTGGTAATTCATACAAAATAAAAATTTTTGTATTACTACAGGTCTTGTTCGCCGTTATTCGAGCACTTTCGAAAACCCTGCTTAAGCTCTGTTTATCTCCTTATTTTGTTTAGGTACTTTCATCGTACGTGAACGTGTTCACAGAATTTTCACATTTTTAGAATCAAACCTTTGAAAAATCACCCTATGTATGACGTGCTTGGTTATTTCCTAAATATGTCATGTAACACGAGGTTTTATATCTGTGTTAGCATAAAAATACCTTATTATTTATTAATTGAAATTCAGCTTATATTTTAACTCTAAATTATAATATGTAAGTTATAATTAATATGTTTAAAATAGCGAGAAAATATGCGTGTTGGTGACGCCTAGTAGCAGATAGTTATTACGTAGTATATTATTACACTGAGTGAGTGAGCACGAATGCTATGCGTTGTCCCTTCGGTGTGATTTTTAGACTTGATTAAGCTTTGCTTGCACGAGGCGGAGGAATATCGTGGAAGTAGAACTTAAGCAGGAATTAAAAAAAGTTGTAAGTAATCGTGAATGGGCTATAATTACATCATTCGCACCCCAGTATAGTAAAAATGTGCACCGAAAAACAAAAATTATATTTTGTATCAGCTACAAAGTATTTTCTTGGTATTCATTCTGCCAAACATTTTTGTGGTGCACAAAAAACATAATTTTAGTAGCCACAAAAATGAAGAATTTTGTGTTTACCACTAAACAATTTCGCGGGATGAATGCCAAACAAAAAAACACTATGTAACCACCACAATTTTTTTTTCAATGTTAAACTGTAAAAGAAACCTAATTGTGTTACTAATATTGATATTCGCACCCTAATGTGAATTTATGAAAATAATACGAACTTTATTAGCTATGAATTTAAGAATTACACTCGCAATAGAGCATCCAAATTTAGATTGCATTTTTATAGTTTCTGAAAATCAGTAGGTTCTTTACTAGGTTCTTTAAGGGATGGAGGTATTAATAAAATAAAATAGTTGATTGTAATTTTCTAATTTATTTACAATAACTACACGCAAAATACTTTCGACTCAATATCTCACAATACATTGTTCTCTCTTGCTTTTTTTACAATTAATAAATTCAATCAATAGAATATTAAATTGCTTAAAATAAATTAATTTTATTAAATGACTAAAATCAGTTCCAATAACACAAAGTATCAAAATCTATTGAATTATTTTATTAATTATATGTCCATATTTGAAAGTTCCAATATTTACAATAAAGTCCGTATCACGTGTTCATACATTCCCACCTCAGTTCAGTTCAGATCTCACCAGTCCGCAATGCTCTAGAGATCTTCGAGCTCCCTCATGCGCCTTAAACAAATCGAGTACTACGCCCACTCGTCTGTTCATACCGTAGAAACACTCATCTGCCGTCGTTTCGTATACTCCGCCATCGTCTGTCCTCTCAGCTGATGTCCCTCGCGGGATCAGACTTCGCCCGATAACGGAACTTCACCCAGATGTCTTCTTCAAACTCTGGCGACCCTCCAGATGCGGTGGTATTTATATTGTGGTCGGCTATAGCTAAGAAATTTCTCAAAATGCCACATTGCGCCGAGGGACATAGTTACCAGAATATTCATGCTCATCCTCCCAAGTCATCGGCTCCTCCAGCAGGGGGAGGAAGGGTTTTGACGCCAGCCAGGTCAGCTGCCAATCATTACCAGCCGCCCGGTGACGGAACAGAGAGCAAGTTTGCCTGGGTGGAGGGAAGGGTCAAGGTGGGTCACCCCCCACAGAGCCGGGTCCTCGCATTACAAGGTAATACAGTGCCCGCATCCATTGTGGTAGTCAGCGCTTAACAGTATTTTACTTAAATTGTTGCCAACTCAACAGGGGGCCTGCGTATATGTGCAGTTAAAGGGCCTGCGTATATGTGCAGTTAAAGGGCCGTGATTTTTTTTCAAATGTTGATTTCGAAAGTGCACTTACCGTGAACAGCCCTATACTGGCCTTGTTTATGCCGCCAACTGTCCTTTCTAACTACAAAATGTTCACGTTTATTCTTTTCGTGAGAACGGAACACGGTCCTGATTATATTTTATGAGGAAAAGTTTAAACGTAACATGTAGAAGGTTCTGGAAAACTTCAGAATACAGAGTTTCACACAAACGCCTCGTTGTCGATAACCAGGGTAGGAGAAGGAATAACCCCCTAATTCAAAAACGAATTATTGAGATGACCCGGCAATTTGACAGTGGAGGTACCCTAGTGGATCCATGATTCTTATTGTTATATCGTTGATAAATGAATTCCAAACCTCGTCGTGAGATATTATCAGAATACTTTATTATTTCCACTTGCATCATATACCGCATTAAATGGAAGAGGAATTGAACTTTAGTTGTTTGTCATTTTGATACAGTTACTAATTCTTGCATTGTAAAGTTACTGAACACATATTTTATGAGCGATTTGGGGAAGTTGTTTAAGAAAAGACTCAGTCAACACAAAACATTGCAGTGTTGTTAGTGCAATACGTGCCTTTCCCTGCTGCGTTACGTTACGGCATAACAGGTTTTAACCGCCTCCTTGGTAGTCTTATCAGATGCGAGTGTACGTACAACACTTTTGGCGTGAAATGCTTTATTTTATAAGAATGGTGTTTGCTTTTTACCAAACAAATAAACCATCTATTACCTTTCCGCGATAAAAGTCATACTAGTGTATTCCCAAACCTTTTTAACCATCACATTTTGGGCCGTCCTGTTGAAGTGAAATCTTTTATACATTTTTGTTCATAGTTGCGAAATGATAACAGCCTAAATTTAAAAAACAAGAATTTCAGGAATAAATTAATAACAAATATTTTACTGAACAGAGACACAATACGTCTCTGATTTTGTTTTATTGTTCATGCTAGAATGACTTTGATAACCCTTTATTTCCGCTAATATACATGTATATGCTGCTCCCTTATGCCTACTAGAGATATTACTTTTGGGGTACGTTAATAAAACCACAGAGTTTGTAATCAAGCATATGAAATATATTACCTTCTCATCAAATATTCATGGAAGTAGACGCAAGGGTAGGTGGTAATTTTTTAGCCGCCTTTACAACGGATGAACAAATCATAACTCACTGCTGAATAATAATTTTACAATTTTTTCTTTCAAAATCAGTGGGCTAAACCAAGTTCGTCAAGGAATGAAAGTCTTAATTAAATAAAAGTTAATTATAATTTCCTAGTTT
This sequence comes from Clitarchus hookeri, assembly GCA_002778355.1. Classification (NCBI taxonomy): domain Eukaryota; kingdom Metazoa; phylum Arthropoda; class Insecta; order Phasmatodea; family Phasmatidae; genus Clitarchus; species Clitarchus hookeri. Next base: position 471,393 of record NQII01000389.1, on the reverse strand, counting down.
TATTTACAATAACTACAAACAAAATTCTCTCAATTCAACATCTCACAAAAATAATTGATATCACTTGCTGTTTACAAGAAATGACTTCAATCAATAAAATTTACAATAATTACCTCATAGAAATTAACGTGATTAAATAATTATAAATCAGTCCCAATATACAGTGTATCAAAACCTATTCAATTATTCTACAAATTATATGTCCATATTTGACAGTTCCAATGTTTATAACAAAGTCCGTATCAAATGTTATTCAGTCGCCCCTAAGTTTAGTCCAGGTCCCACCAGTCTGCAATGTTCTAGAGTTCTCCGAGCGCCCTCACGCACAGTAGCCTTCACTCGGGTTTCACGCCCTCTCGTCCATTCACACCACAAACACCTCGTCCGGCGTTGCCTCGTAATCTCCCGTCGTCGTCCGTCCTCTTCACCGACGTCCCGGTTACCGCACTCAGCCCTGAGGCTTCTGCCAAGACTGTCGACAGTCCCACTGTGGCTTAGATTTATAGGGTCGTAGGCCATCGCCCAGAAATTTCTCTAAATCCCTCTTTGCGCTGAGGGNCCAAGACTGTCGACAGTCCCACTGTGGCTTAGATTTATAGGGTCGTAGGCCATCGCCCAGAAATTTCTCTAAATCCCTCTTTGCGCTGAGGGTCCAAGTTCCCAGAATATTCTTGTGGATCCTCTACAGTTTTCGGCTTCTCGAGCAGGGGAGACGAGAGGGGTCTGTGACGCCAGTCACGTCCCTGTTGCCAGTCATTATCCCGTGTGCCCGTGGCTTGTGCAGGGGGGGGGGATGTTGAAAAGGCAGCGAGCGGGTCGGTCTGGTGGGAGTGGAAGGATCGTGGTGGATCCCCTCACCTCTCTCACAGAACCGGACCGCGCATAATGAGAACTCGCGGCCGGTGCGAGCTACAGCGCGTAACAATAAGTATGTCTCACTGTGTTCGCTGCGCTGAGCACACAGCAAGACGCGAGGTGTTTTACGGCGATCCGGCCAGGGAAGCAGCTGAGTTCTGCACAGGGGCGTTACTCTGACCAACGCACAACGAGGTTCTGTGTGTAAAATATTCACCAGGAGCCGCTTAACCATGGTGGTCGGCCGGGGAACTAATGGCCCCCGGCTCGAGGCTGCGTCAAGTATTCGGCGTCCACTCGACAATGCATAGGGGAGACCAAACCTATAACAAAGTGCAAACGCACTCTCCCCCTTTTCCAGGAGGCTTATTCGGAACGTGCGTGTGTACCTGGCGGATCCACACGAGGGATGCATAGTTCATTCATGGTTGCTTCCAACTTTTCTGAAGCCCTGCTTAAGTTCTGCTTTTAGGGTATTTCTCCGCCTCATACAAACATAGCTTAATCGATTCTAGTTAATGACACCAAAGGAACAACGCACCGTATTCGTGCGAACTCAGTTTAGTTTAGTGATGTTTTGCATGTGAACTATTTATTACTGGGCTTTACCGACACACCTGTTTTCTCTCTGTGTTTGTTCATATTAATTATTAATGAAATATTGTAATGTTTGATGTTATATAATTAAATGTTAAGTTTAACAAAAAAATTGTTATTTTTATGTCAACAGAAGTATAAAACGTTTGTGATATGTGATATTTTTAGGAAACAACCAAACACATTTTACATAGCGGTGATTTTTTTTTTTCATTGTGAAGATGCCGCGAGTAGATTTTAAATTATGCTAAAACCTTATCCGAATCGTTAAAATATACTTCTTAGGTAAGCACATGTGCCTACTTGCTCTGGCTTGTATACTAAGCGGCAGATGTCTGAGAGCTTGAGGAATGCCGCAAGGAAGAGGAAACGTTAACTGACAATTGCTGTACTTCAGTAGAAAGAGAGCTAGGGTCGAGGGGGTAACCGGGCCGATTGGAGACTGCCACATCGTGTGAAGAATAACAGAAAACATTGTCCGTAGTGACCACTTTCAAGACAGTTCTGATATTTCTTGTGCACTTATAAAAGTAACTTAATTCTGTATTTACATATACATAATTCATTCACTGCTCTTTTAAAATATTGGTCTAATGTTTGTGACATTATCATTTGTGAAGAAAAGTGTCATGGCGCTGCTCCAGCATACGTTAAAATTTGTTATTAAGATGTAGCTTATGTTTTTTAAGTTTGCCATTATGATTATTTATTATTTTTGTACAACAGGAAACATTCAACAACAGATGTGCGAATATGCGTACTGCGCGTTCGTTCGTGTTGAACTTTGTATCCAAAACTCTACAGGGTGTAATATACTGAATAATTTTGTCGAATAATCAATTGATAATCAATTATTAAACGATTAAGGTAAATTATAAAAATCGATTAATCGATTATACGAAATTATTGGTTTTCCCCATCACTACATGTAGTGCACCTACACTATACTGAGAATTCCGTCCGTCCTTATACATGTATACATGATGACGTCACATTCGGGCCAAGTATGGACGTGTGTATGCTTAGAGGGAATTTGGACACGGCCTAAGCCTCTTCATTGTTTGTTTGCAGTCCCTTCTCGCCCTTACTTACAGTACGTTCATGCCATCATCCAAAAGTGGAATATTGGTAACCAAGTTAACTTTGTGTTGTACCGTCTTAAAATACGTCACGAATATTTTATTGTTGATTCACTACTAGTGTACTATTTTTTAACAATTTTGAATCCTCGTTTTAGTATTTAATTGAGTAAAATATGATTGCCAGTAATATTTTAATTATCTCGTTGCATTTTTGTAGTTAATTACTGCGATTAGTAATGATATTATTATCCTTTTGAGCATCTTCAATTTATTTAATAAAACTTAATATGGATTTAAATAAACATTCAAAATAATAAGTATGTAAAATTAAATTACTTTATATGAACGCAAAATTAGCTTTTTAATATGTATGAATGTGATTTTTATTTTTATTTGCCAATGTTCCAATTCATAGTCTGTTAAGTAAAAGTTGTAAAATCTTACAAACTAGACACAAGTCTGCAACACGGAATAAGTAAACGGTATTATTGCGCAAAATCATACAATAAGCAGTGGCGAAAAATTAACTAGCATTATGTGACATTAGAAATGAGACGATCAACTTCACGCTATTGGACACAGAGTAAAACGTCTATATAAAAGAAAACACAACTAATGCTTATTGGAAACCAATAAAAATAAAGCACGATCTTCTCCAAAGCTCATTTATTGGATCTCTGCTGATACTGCCTATGTAAATGATTTTACACTCGACCGTAATCCAAGTATCTCCTCCATTTGATTTGCATACAATATAAATATTTTAGTCTCTGTCAAATCAAAAGAAAAACTTAATCATACATTTTCAAATTAAGTGTTTTTATACTTATGAATTTAAGTCCACAATTTGAGTCACAAACTTAAGACAGCGCGATTGACACAACAACTTCACTAAAAATATCAGGCATATAGAGTTAAGTGTATGCTGTCACTCAGATGATGGCCATGAATAAAAAAATACACAAACATATTTTTTTATGAGCGTTTTGCATTCAACATATTTTGCTAAATATCTTATTGCTTTATCTTTGTTGTTTTAAGTTCAAGCGGTTCACTAGAAATAAAAACTTTAACATGTGCCCATTGTCAACTATTGTCAAGTATTTCCTACTATGTAAGCCAGCTATTTAAATTTTCCCAATAAAATGTTTTAAAATCTACAACCTTCTTTAAGATACGTAATGTAATGTTTATAATTAAATAATTTAATCTTCATGATGAATTTTAGTTTCTCAATTCAAACATACTTAAAATATTAAGTGAGAAAGTACATAAATGTAAATCATAGAATTGTGCTCCTATGTATTGTTAATTTTGACGTGTGGTTATTGATTACATGGTATGAGCTACATATATATGTGAGATTCAGCACATGTGAATAATAAATCTGGCTTTCACAGTTCTTATTATGTGTCGTGTGTAGCATCATATCGCAAATCTAGTAAAATAGTGCCGTAACTATAAATAACACCATTTTATAACCCATTCAAACAATTGTGCACAAACAGATTTTATTTATATTATGGCTTTGTATAGAACATATGTAATACAAAATAGTAGTTATTACTATTTAATTACATGTATTTACTGTTTTTATACACGTAAATACTAACCATTGATTTTCATGAGACATATGACATTCTACTCATGACAGTATTTTACTGGGAGCGCGATCGAATATCTTACAAATACGTATATTTTGAAAAGATTTTACTGACTGGAATTAAAAAAAAAAACCAGACTAACTGGGAGACTGTGTGGCAGTCTGCGACTGGGAATCCGAACCATGTGAGAACAAGAGAAAAATAAATTGACCGACTGATGTAATTAAACGACGCAGTAGCCTATTATGAACTGAATAATGTTTAGCCAAAATTTTAACGGTTGTATGTGCGTTTGTTTGTGGGGGGGATTAACCTGATTTTTATTTTTCTCCGATTTTCTTGATGTTATAATTATTAGTAAACTTGTTTTACCATTGATATTTTAAAAATTTAATAGTAAATTTCTCTCATCTTGAATTGATACCCTGTAATATGATGTCACATTAAGAAAATGTTTAATACTGTGTTTTTCTGTCACGAAGGAAATATATTTTATGTGGGGTTGGCATGTGAAAATTGTTTTGCCGTGTATTGGCATGAAGAGATGCTTTCTCCTTAAGAGCACTGGACAAAATAGAGCGTGAGTCGGTACTTGGGAAGCTGGAGAAAGTTGATAACTAAATAAAGTCAGTCGTCAGTCATCCACGACTGTTTACGGGACGTCTTCCTTCCACATCCATCTTTTCTTATTATTGTCTTTAGGAGCTCCATTTCTGCATTGTCCCGTGAGGGTTAATGGTGAGTGATCCACTCTCAGTTATAAGATTAAAATAGAGAAAATGGCACCTAACTGAAATTTGACAGTATCATTGCATTCTGTCATTGACATGCAAGAGTGTAATTGTATCTTGATAATTTTTTTTCAGTAACAATATTGTTAGGTTTGTTGTTTTGAAAACCATTTAACGTAAACCATTTTATGTCATGTTTCTGCAAACTTTTGTATTTATGTGTAATGAAGGACCATTAAATTGAATTAAGTTTAATTTTTATTTTTATTTTTTCTTAAATTTTGGTTTGCTTAATGTCTAGTAGTCGAGTAAGTTGAAAACATAACTAGCTATAGAATGCTTCTACAATTACTCTAAAATATATGTCTAAATTATATAGTGTACTTATAAATTGTAGATGTGCATGTCATTTGAGCCATGATTATGAATCTTCCCTTCATTTGTGAGCTTTAAATTATACTATCTGACTAGCAGAAAAAATATTTTGTTGTATATTTCAGTAATTCAGACTACAGCAGGAAACAACGCCGGTATATTTACTATGCACAATTTTTGCTATAATTACAAGTCCTTTATCTTTTTAGTAAAAAGGTTTCGATCCAGAAAAATCTAATATGGAAATAGTATTACAGTTTAACTAGAGGCTCTTTAGAACAACAGCTGACGCACATTTCAATTTACAATATCTTAATGGTTTTAATGGTCTGTAAATTGTTCCCATTTGCACAGTATTAAATACGTTTTGTGTAATAATTGGCAGAACTTTGAAACATATTTTCTATATAATTACCGCAATACATTTGTTCAAATTTAGTTTCTCTTTTAAATTTCTAATTTTGAATATATAGTCGAAACACAAACGAGTTCATAACTACGTGGGAAAAGTTCTTCCATGTTTAACTGCATATCAAAAATATGACGAATGGATTTGGGGTACTGGATTAATATCACTTTTATTTGTTTTCATGTCTATACTCTTAATATTCATAAATTTAACAATATATTTACATTCCTTATAAGCGTCGCAGCTCAAATTTATTGATGCATGAACAACGTTAGTGGATGTTTATGGTAGCATTAATTTTACATATAGCGCAAGGTCACAATATATAGACAATACTATCTTATGGACTTTCAAAAATGCTCAGTTTATCTTGAACAGGCTAGACAAACTTGTACGAATACTGAACACCTCAGTAAATATAGCTGGCCTATTCCTGCAGTAGCACAAAATTGTCTCACTCGTCGTGACATTCATTGAGGAAGCAATTTTACTGCAATACTGAACGTAAATGAGCTTAGTCACTGTTAATCTAAATATATTTCTTTTCTGGGAACTGACATATGGTGACCGAAAATGTGACACAGTGCAATATCCGAAAACACAATGGAATCAATCTCCTGATAAACATTGAAGTCGTTACCGGTTCGCTTTTGCATTAATTAGACGTCATTTTATTTTATATGTCCCTCAAATCTTGGCGCTATTACTTCGAATATTCTTCATTGGCTCAAGCAATTAGGGAGGTCTTTGTTAATGTGTTGTAATACAATTACTGAATTATTAGATATATGTACATTTATGAAGTAAATACTTATTACCAAAAAGGAATGTGGTTGCTCGACGTGACTACAAATGGATTTCCAGAAATTGAGGTTCTGCGATTTCACATTATACTTTACCGCTTCGCTGCATTCAATAATAATCTGGTATTCGCAAGTAAAGTAGTCAAATATTATTTTTTTTTATCTGCTGGACACCATTTTCTTTCTTCGTTGGCGATACGGAATTCAGACACTCGAGCGATAGAGACTGTAAAAACACTTCTGGTAAACTTCCTAAAGAGTAATGTAAGTTTTTAATCCATAAGACATACCTGGCTCAAAATATATGATTGTTTAGAGTCGTTACTGTACAAAACTGGCAACTTCCATATCTATTTGACTATTTCCTGAGCAACTGTATGAACGCTGCCATAGATGTGTAGGAAAAAACCTTACCATTCGCGCTTTACACTCTACTAAGGTTTGCTATACTCTGTTTGGAAAGCTAAATGCTTTTAGTTTGGCAGCTAAAATTTTCTGCCACCAGGTAGCACTGGTATCGCATGTGTTCTGGATTTTTCTGTTTTCTATGTAGGCAAATGGGATAATTGCAATTTTAATTCATAAATACAGCTGTGTAAAATCTTTCGAGTTTAGTCCGGCTCTCGGCGTTGATGTGTCGAGAGTCTACGTGCCCCTGTTTAGCCGGCTACCCGCACAACAGAACTGCAACCTTGGTAGCGTGCGCGGGAAGTGCTCTTGGATGGGGATTACGAGTTCCCGCCGGTTATCTCGGCGTTTCAACCGCTGCTTCTCCCGGCGAAACGTCAAGAAGAGATTCGGGTCAAAGGGGGGATACATTGTTCCCGCGCTCTCGCATCTTCCAGCGGTGTCGGGGGTCGCAGATACCAGTAGCCCGCGAGGCCCGAGGGCAGGCTTGGACAATTACCCGCTCTTTGTGCTATCTACCACGGTGCGGGCAGTCGGGTGTGACGCCCGGCCGGAACCCCAATAAGCTGTTAACCCGTGACGGCCTGACGCCGTGGCCGCCGGCTATCAAATCGCTGCCACTGAAACTGCTTTATCCTCTATCCCTCCCCCTCGTGGTTTTCACACGTCGACTCCAGCGGATGTTTGGAGCGGGCTAGGAGCGCGCGCGCTCATCTGATATTCTCGGAGCTTAAAAGCGGTGTTACGCGATACCAGATTCCGTGAAAGCTTGCGCGAGGTCAGCCATAGCGGCCGTTATACCTGCTAGTGTGGCACCCGTCATGGCATTTCCCGCCTTTTACGGCGGGATTTCGCACCAGGTTTGGTAATAGGACACGTCCAATTTTTAGTGGCAGGTTCCAGAACAGGTTTCGTACCTGCTCAATTACAACGCATTTTGAGAGCGTAGGGTGCTCCTGGTGAAACCGAAAAGGACGCCTCCATCTTGAATATATTTATATATCCGTGAGGTTGAAACTCTTTCAAACATATTAAATACACGACAACGACGAATAATATTGGCGCTAACAACTTTGATTACTGTTTAAAACCGTTCTAAATATTTAAAAAATTAACTACACAATGAAGAAATGAGTTCCAATTGTTTCTGTATCTTCAGTATTATAAACCCATTACAGGTATGTGAACTGGTAGTACAGTGGTACAGTGGTAAAGTCACGGTGCCCGCGAATAAACATGGATTTTGAGCATGAGTACGAAACTCCGCTGGACCTTAGGTTTTTGTCATTAAATATCACACGCGGACAATAACTTGGTAAGTAAAGAAAAAACTATATTTTAGCAAACGGTTAATGATTTTCGTCAAAATTAACTTTGCATCATTTTCAAGAAAATGAATGAGACTATACTAGTAAGCGATCAATTTATGTAAAATGCCAACAGTAATATAGCAATGTTAAAATGTGCTAGGTAATTTTCATAGGCCGAAAAAAAAAACAAAGAAAGAGAAAAAATTAATTTCATTACTACCTCGGGTAGGTCGCGTGGTCAGGTTCTCTTGTGTAGTAATTGAGAGAAAACAAAGCGAAAACACATGTTGGGTGCATCCAGATTTTTTAGTAGTTAGTTTTCCAACTCTACGAATATCTAAGCGTATTAAATGAATTTTTAATTTGCGAAGTGAGTTATCATTCGCTAGGCCATACTAATGGCGCCAAAGCTTAGATTGGTAGTATCGTCATTAAAAATACTGAATGTTATTTTAAAGTTCGTAAAAGGCAGTGTTACAATGCTTTTATAATTTTTTCGAATAAATGCTTAACAGGAAAAAACCTACCAAATTTCATGCTTAGAATTTGTGGTAAAATTCCCTTACATGTAAGGTAAAATTACCTCTTAGATGTATAGTAAATTTACAAAACAAGCGTATTATTATTCCCTAATCGTACGGAAAAGTACATGACAAAATTGTGGGAAATCCAATACAAGCAAGGGAATATTAACTATATTGTAGAGTAAAATTTTATTTTAAGAAAACACTGATTATTATAACTATTTGATTAATTAATACCGCTATCCTCATACGAATAGTAACTGAAACCACAATTCTAAAATCCTTGACCCTTGCTGGTGGGTGGGTGCAAACCACAATCCTGTCTCCATCTCAGTATGCCGGCGCGCTATCCAGTACACAACGGTGATAACGTATGGTCTGCCTCATATAAGTTGGCGAGATTTTGACAGTCAGTGAGTGGCAACCTGGCGTATACGAAGAAAACAACGTGCCATTTACAAAACCTGTATCAGCTGATGCATGAATGAACGAAGATTAATATTACGTTGGCTATTCTGAGTGCACTGCCGGCGCACATCAGACAAGCAGGAAATACACGGATAAGAATGAGTTCCTAGATTATTTGATAATTTCATTTTGCGTGGTCATAAAACAGCGGTTTTTAGTGATACAAACTAAACTTCGTGCCNTGAGTGCACTGCCGGCGCACATCAGACAAGCAGGAAATACACGGATAAGAATGAGTTCCTAGATTATTTGATAATTTTATTTTGCGTGGTCATAAAACAGCGGTTTTTAGTGATACAAACTAAACTTCGTGCCAAAGTAGAAAAGTATAGGTGTTCAAAATGAAATGCACATTTAAACGATCCGTATTAAAATGAAACAACTTCAAACCTTGGGAGATCTTTTCACGTAGTATCAACACTCTCCATCCATGCTTTCTATACACGCTTGATATTAATTCCAAAAGCCTACAGAAATATCGCAGGGTATTGTTGAATTATTTTTTCAAATAATTTGACCAAATATATTTCGAACTCGTGTCGTTTCAAGCCAGCAATAGGAGAAAAGTCAACTTTTAAAAAGACGGGATCAGGAGGCAGGCCAAGTGCTGCCATGTGTTGAGAAACGCATTTGCTTTAGAAAAGCGTAGCCTCATGCCATGCGCGCCATCTATCTATCTCCGGAAGCACTAACCTGCCAGATCTCCCGAAGCACTAACCAGCCTGAAAAACATAGCTTTCTTGTGTGAAATAATACATTTATGAACATATACCAATGGTTTTATTTTTCCGCGAGCTATGTATACTTTTTAAAGTAACTGTGTACAGCGATTTTGGTTACTAGTAATTTTCTTTGGGCAGGAAATCGTTATGTTTAAGTCCGTTATACGCCATGTTTTTCTTCCGCCCGGTTTGCCGTTGGTGAGTTGGTGAATGAAAGTGCGTTGTCAAGCAAGTTCCCAAAACTATTTTTATTTCAATTCCTAACACATTAGCTGTAACGTCCAAAGTTTGATAAGAACAACAATTACTGTCTCACAAATGTTAACCAAAATTCTCTGTGTCGGATAAATTAAAAAAGAGTTAGCAAATATTTACATTTTTGCAAGGTTGTATGTTTTACTTTTATAACCTACGAATTTTTTAGACAGATGTCAGTCTATACATACCTTAAAGTTTGTTAATCATTACAGTACAATGGCAAGTGGATTAGCTGACAGCGCGTTGATAACAAATACAGCCTCTACTTAACCCACCATCTGATGGCGAAAGGATACATAAACGAAAAGTAAACATTGGCGCTACTTTCGTCGAACTGTCAAAATCTCGCCAACTTACATGAGACAGACCATAGCTGTGTTAGTGATTATTAGCGTTTTTAAACATTCCATTGTGAAATATAAAGTATTAATTTAAGTTACCTGCAAAAATTTTAATTGTAACACTAATACAAATTTTTCCTAAAATACTTATTATTATAAGATTGCACATTCCCACCATTATATGGGCAACTTGACAAATGAGCTATTCCTGGAACTGGTTATAATAGTTATTTTGTGTAACATATTGCTTAGTTACTATTGTGCAATACAAATAAAAGTTGGTGTAGAGCTTTTTTATTTGCTTTATTAGTACTTCGAAGTCAATACTTTCCCAAGTCTTTAAATGGTTCCCTTGACATAAAATTACGCGGGTGAAAATAATATATATTTTGAGATTTGAACACGGGAAAAAAAATCTATCCGTTTTCCACAGTCTCATACAAATAATTATATTTCCTTTTTTTTTAGAACTGTCCATTTGTTACTATTTGATAATTGTATTTTACATATTTTCTACCTTAAAAGTTTTTTTATTACATAATATTATGCCTGCCCTAGTGACTTTAAGTCCTACAAGTTGTCCAACATGGCGGGCTCGTTTTGTTTCTTCCTCCTCTCAATCGAGTTGTTGAGAGAATGCTGAGGAGATCCACAAATCGTAAGGTAATTTTCCTATCCGTGTATGGGATTTTCTTCTGCCATGTACGAGAATTTTACTTCAGAGTGCGGTAATTGTACCTTACAAGTAAAGAAAAATATGCTTCTCAAACAAATTTGCGGATATTACCCTACAATTGCCGGGTAATTTTCGCAATATTTTTTTACACCGTTAGAATGTCCAGTTTATTTCTGACAGTAATTCAATAAAAATTAATTTATATTGGCAGCCTCCTAACTTTCTGATAGCATAGAACACTGCTTTTGAAATAAATGTGAGAGAGATTGGGTTTTGGCACACTTTCGTATGTTGTTGCTGTTGGTCGGGGAAAACCTATAGTAAATAGGATAGGGTTTGCAGACGGAAAAATTTTCTGGAAAATTTGATGTGTTTAATATTTATATACTAAACAGTAACAATAACATAATGGCAATGTTTAAATCAGGGAAATAAATCTAACAAATTAAAAAAAAAAAAATTTAATTTGTAAAAGTCTTTTTTTCATCAAACTTTCAATCAATGTGAAAATCTTTTCATCAATCAGCACCATAATCAGCAGTGCAATCAGCGCCATAATGAGCATCATGATCAGCACCACAATTGGCAATCCACACCAATCCATACAAACCCACATGGCAATCCACAAATACCAATCCACACAAAAATCCGCACCAATCCACACAGCAATCAACACCAATCCACACCAGTCCACTCTAATCCACACACAAATTCACACATCAATTCACATGCCAATCCACACTAATCCACATACCAATCCACATACCAATCCACACCAATTCACACACCAATCCACATACCAATCCACATCAATCCACGTACCAATCCACANAATCCACATACCAATCCACACCAATTCACACACCAATCCACATACCAATCCACATCAATCCACGTACCAATCCACACACTAATCCACACACCAAACCCCACTAATCCACTCCAATCCACACATGAATCCACACATGTGAGTCAACTACCTGTACGAAGTGTCCTTTTCGCACTATGAAGCATTACGACATTAGCCCCATGCAGTTTATGCAAGGCGATACATTTGAAGAACCTACCGAGGTCTCCAAGAATTCATCTACTGGGAGTCAGCAAGTGTTTCCGCCAAAACCTCTTGCTGCAGTGCTGGGTACTGATTCGACAGGCGATTCTCATGAGATAGTTAATGCTAAAGACGGAATGAGTGCAGTAGACTCGTTTCGCGGGAAATTTACACTTGCAAGACTATCGCGTGAACTCGATGAACTTCAATATAAACGGTCGTCGGTTCTAAATACTGATGATGTCCATGCGACTCCAACAAAGAAAGGTAAACTTGATATTGAGGATGAAACAGGAGTTGGAGACGGTCATGAAGACAGCATTGATAAAAATGAATACGAAGACAGTGATAGTGCTGAAGATGATGCAGATTTTCTCAACGTTTTGACACATTTAACCAACGAGTTTCATTCGACAAGTAGTGTGAAGAAGGCAGAAGGCATCAATAACACTCTTTACATATTTCCTGAAGACCCGAAAGAACTTATTGATAGACTCAGATATTTGATTGACCAGCAAAAACGCGGGGATCTCTCACGCATTGTTGAGATATCTTCAATTGTCGATTAACTGAAGGANATTTGATTGACCAGCAAAAACGCGGGGATCTCTCACGCATTGTTGAGATATCTTCAATTGTCGATTAACTGAAGGAAAGTGGATATATTGCTTGATGTGATAAACTGCTTTCTTTTCATATTGTAATGTGCAAAATAATAATAAATTATTATAATAAAATAATCGATTTTTTTTGTGTGTCGTATCCTTTTTCAGTCACAACTTTAAAGTGGTGCTATGATCACTCGACTATTAACGGAAAGTTATGCTTATATCATGACAATAAAGACTTTAGTATAAAAATGCATGGATAGTTGACTGCAAACAAAACATGAATTCTGTCGACATGCACAAATTTGGATACAGTTGGTGAACGAATGTAATTTCTATACATATGGGTGGGGGACAAACCGAAAGATTGAACGAATGATCAATCGAAGGATTGGGATTGATCGAAGGATTAGGATTCATTGAAGGACTGTCGTGGATTGGTGTGGATTATGGAGGAGGATTTTGTTTGGATTGGCGTGGATTGGTTGTGGATATGAGTGTATTGGTGTGGATTGGTGTGTCTATTGATGTGGATTGTTGTGGATTGGTATGTGGATTGGTATGTGGATTGGTGTGGATTCGTATGTGGATTGGTGTGATTGGTATGCGGATTGGTGTGGATTGGTATGTGGATTGGTATGCGGATTGGTGTGGATTGGTTTGTGGATTGTATGCGGATTGGTGTGGATTGGTATGTGGATTGGTGCGTATTCATTTGCAGATTGGTGTGTGTATTATTGTGTGGATTCATGTGTGGATTGGTGTATGAATTGGAGTGGATTGGGGTTGATTTGTTTGGATTGGTGCATAGATTGATGTAGATTGGTGTGTGGAATGGTGCATGGATTGGTGTGAATTGGTGTGTGGATTGGTGTGGATAACTGATTTTGCTGCTGATTGCGATGTTGATTGGTGGAAAGATTGTGAGATTGATTGAAAGGTTGTGAGAAAAATATGTCTTTAATTAATGCTTTTTAATTTTTTTAAATATTTTTTTGTGATTTTATAAACTATTTTAGAATTTATTTTTGGATGAAAGGTTATCCAAGCTTATAGTGTCAAGGTCAGAGGACAAGTTAAAGGTCACTTGGATTAATAACGGTGATTGGGTGACGCCCTAATGTGGCAGCCGAAAGACCGGAATGTCAGAGCATGATGTTGTCTTCGGCTCTGTACCCCAATATGTCCAAACATTCCAAATTTTAATTATTAAAATTTTTAATTTAAATTTTTATTTTTTATTTTTCTCAATTTTTGTAAATTTTTTAAATTGTATTATATTATATTTTTTTTTGGGTTTAATGTTAATTGTCAAGTGTCTTGGGTCATGGGGCAAGGGTTATGAGTCTTGGGTCTTGAGTAAAAAGTAAAAGTCAAGGTTTTTTTTGTTAATTTGTAGAATTTTTTGGGGATTTTTTAAAATAATTTTTGGCTTTAATGTTATCCAAAGTAAAGGTAAACGTTATCAACTTCTAACATGGCTGATGAGATGAACATCGGCCGACCTGCCGAGGGTCGGTCGTGTCAGGAGCCAAGTCGATCCACCTGTCATTAACCACTGGACCTCCTACATGTACATCTTCAAATAATTTTATTATTTTTTATTTTTTATGTTTTTAATTTTGTTAAATTATTTTGAGATTGAATAATTTCTCTGTAATTTCTTTGGATTTTTTCTTGTTTCAAAAACATTTAAGGTAACGTGCACGGGGTTATTGTCAAGGTCACGGGTCAAGGTCACTGACATTCAACATGGTAGTTGGGTGACGTCACAACATGACGGCTGGCTGACTCCTGGCTCCTATCCCAGATCCCGTTGCGCCCGAACGCGGATAATTGTTCTACTGTCGTAAACTGAACGGTATACATAGTTTGTCCTAAACAACAAAATTAACGAATGGACGTCGTTTGTCCTAAAATCTTTTAGCCTAAAATGTATGACAAGCGGCTTTGAGACAGATAATTTGTACTAAAGTCGTGTCTCTTATAGTCACTTGTTCTTAATTCGTTTGTCCTACTTATTAGGATAAAAGAATTTAGGACAAACAACATTTACGCAGTTAAGTACAAACTGTTTACGAAAAATGCCGCACCGTCGTTTACTCTCGAATCGTTTGTCCTACAATCGATTTCTACATGTCCTCTGTATAAACTATTCGTTTTTCTTAAAGCTATGTGTCCTTAACTCTTTTGTCATTAAGCCATTTGTAATAAAGTTATTTGTCCTACTTTTTAGACTAAACTATTTTAGGGCAAACGACGTCATCTTTCTATTTTGGTGTTTAGCACAAACAATTCTGGGACANGAAAGATTGTGAGATTGATTGAAAGGTTGTGAGAAAAATATGTCTTTAATTAATGCTTTTTAATTTTTTTAAATATTTTTTTGTGATTTTATAAACTATTTTAGAATTTATTTTTGGTTTAAAGGTTATCCAAGCTTATAGTGTCAAGGTCAGAGGACAAGTTAAAGGTCACTTGGATTAATA
This sequence comes from Clitarchus hookeri, assembly GCA_002778355.1. Taxonomy (NCBI): domain Eukaryota; kingdom Metazoa; phylum Arthropoda; class Insecta; order Phasmatodea; family Phasmatidae; genus Clitarchus; species Clitarchus hookeri. Next base: position 456,082 of record NQII01000389.1, on the reverse strand, counting down.
ACGGTGATTGGGTGACGCCCTAATGTGGCAGCCGAAAGACCGGAATGTCAGAGCATGATGTTGTCTTCGGCTCTGTACCCCAATATGTCCAAACATTCCAAATTTTAATTATTAAAATTTTTTATTTCAATTTTTATTTTTTATTTTTCTCAATTTTTGTAAATTTTTTAAATTGTATTATATAATTTTTTTTTGGGTTTAATGTTAATTGTCAAGTGTCTTGGGTCATGGGGCAAGGGTTATGAGTCTTGGGTCTTGAGTAAAAAGTAAAAGTCAAGGTTTTTTTTGTTAATTTGTAGAATTTTTTGGGGATTTTTTTTTATAATTTTTGGCTTTAATGTTATCCAAAGTAAAGGTAAAGGTTATCAACTTCTAACATGGCTGATGAGATGAACATCGGCCGACCTGCCGAGGGTCGGTCGTGTCAGGAGCCAAGTCGATCCACCTGTCATTAACCACTGGACCTCCTACATGTACATCTTCAAATAATTTTATAATTTTTTATTTTTTATGTTTTTAATTTTGTTAAATTATTTTGGGATTGAATAATTTCTCTGTAATTTCTTTGGATTTTTTCTTGTTTCAAAAACATTTAAGGTAACGTGCACGGGGTTATTGTCAAGGTCACGGGTCAAGGTCACTGACATTCAACATGGTAGTTGGGTGACGTCACAACATGACGGCTGGCTGGCTCCTGGCTCCTATCCCAGATCCCGTTGCGCCCGAACGCGGATAATTGTTCTACTGTCGTAAACTGAACGGTATACATAGTTTGTCCTAAACAACAAAATTAACGGATGGACGTCGTTTGTCCTAAAATCTTTTATCCTAAAATGTATGACAAACGGCTTTGAGACAGATAATTTGTACTAAAGTCGTGTCTCTTATAGTCACTTGTTCTTAATTCGTTTGTCCTACTTTTTAGGATAAAAGAATTTAGGACAAACAACATTTACGCAGTTAAGTACAAACTGTTAACGAAAAATGCCGCACCGTCGTTTAATCTCGAATCGTTTGTCCTACAATCGATTTCTACATGTCCTCTGTATAAACTATTCGTTTTTCTTAAAGCTATGTGTCCTTAACTCTTTTGTCCTTAAGCCATTTGTAATAAAGTTATTTGTCCTACATTTTAGACTAAACTATTTTAGGGCAAACGACGTCATCTTTCTATTTTGGTGTTTAGCACAAACAATTCTGGGACAAACGACGTGTTCCCATTTCACATCGTAAGTAACTACATAAAGTGCCACATAAAACCCGTTGACATCCTCCGTCAGTCCAACCTCCGCGCCACATAGGTATAACAACGTCACTTCCTACACAGTACCATCGAGTACCCTTCAGTTTTGATATGCCTACCGTTTTCAGAAGTATAATTTCGACGCAACCTGTCTTATTGAGTGTCTTTATCTTGCCACGCGCCCAAGCTCTTTCTGTGGATGCAGGGTAACCATCTTTCAGGGACCGTCGTAAAGATAAAAATCAGGAAACCCTGCCATAAAATATTTTCTTTTCCCGTTCTTTTATAATCTAGTACTTACCTTCCGTCTTTTCGGCGCGTGGCGTTTCTTCCCCTGGACTAATTCCTTTCTCATTATGCCGCGCGCTGGAATCCGCTTTCTTACAGCCGCTGTCTCCTCAATCTACTCCGCGGAACACGATAATTTACCGTGGCCTCCTCATTTCTGCCAGTTCTCCCCTTCTTGCTGTCATCCCATTCCACGCCCTTCGCTATTGTGAGCGACCACGGGGCCGCGGAAGAGATTGGGAAAGGTAGCGAAGGGAATAAACTGAAATCTTTGTGAAGTGAACCCCTCGACACTCTTCTACAAAAAAAAATACATTTTACCTTACGCTTCCATATTGTGTAACAGCTTTCTTTTTCGGTTTCGGTATACCCCGTGGGCCACACATTGTGGGCACATTGGCGTGCCTTCTTCCCGCGCCCCTCCTCCCACACTCACTTCGGGACAACAGGGGTAGAGAAAGATGAATGAAATATAAACCGGGGGAACAGGGAAGGAAGCAGAAAAAGTGGACGAGGGTGGAGGAACGAGAAAGTGACGATAGTACGTTTGCACCCCCGCTAAAAATCCAATTTCACATAGCTTTCCTTTCCTTCTCGTGTGGTCTTGAATGCGCCGACAAAAGGAAATGTTGACGGGGGATTTTGAAAAGAGGGAAGGAGGAGGGGTTTTCTTTGTGGCACTCGGAAGACGTCCCTCCTCCAGGCCTGCGCGCCTTTTTGCCACCGTCTTCGTGTGTTTACCTATCCGCCCCGGGGGTTATTATAAATTAGATGAGCGGAACAATCCTGTATGGAAAATAAAATATAATTGGAAGTCTTTCGTTGACTCGAGCAGTNCGGGGGATTTTGAAAAGAGGGAAGGAGGAGGGGTTTTCTTTGTGGCACTCGGAAGACGTCCCTCCTCCAGGCCTGCACGCCTTTTTGCCACCGTCTTCGTGTGTTTACCTATCCGCCCCGGGGGTTAATATAAATTAGATGAGCGGAACAATCCTGTATGGAAAATAAAATATAATTGGAAGTCTTTCGTTGACTCGAGCAGTNTTATAAATTAGATGAGCGGAACAATCCTGTATGGAAAATAAAATATAATTGGAAGTCTTTCGTTGACTCGAGCAGTGGAGAGAAGTCTAGCTGCCCGTGCCCCGACCCCCTTCACGCATCAATTATTGCCGTCGTGTTCCGAGAACCTTGCGGCGTTTACGGAATCTGCCGCAGTCACAGTTGGGGCGATTCTTCTTGCAGTTCTTTTCGCTTGAACTCTGCCACCAGGTACGAAGTTCTTTAAGCGCATTAAAATTATGATCTAGCGAAACACTGTGGCTTCCTAGGAAAAGCCATAACAAATATAAATAATAATGGACGTTAAAGCTGTAATGTTGACGAATAATTTAGTTTCATATTTTAGATTATTAATGTAGTCTAATTTTGCATCCTCCACGCAAAGATTACATCAAAATTTTACTGCTGTAATATTGATATTTTAAATTCGATATTTTAATGTTTGAACGTATTTCATTCAAATTGTAAAATTAAGATATTAGGCGATTGTTTTATTTTGCACACGTTCATCCCGGCAAATATAAAATTTCACAACATTTCAAGACCCATTAATTTATCCATCTAATAATCCATCTCTTTTAATGAAATTCCTTTTCTGTAAATCAGTGACAAGAGAGGCTCTCATTTACGTACAATAACACTGCATATTAATATATCTCAAAAATACTTATTACAACTGGGTTAGTTATTCGCGTTCATCATTTAGTGGAGTGGCAGGATCATTTTCAGGTATTTATTAAGGACAGAACGAAATGAATATTTCACTAGTTTGTATTGCTTTTATAACTAGTGCAGATCAACTGAATGAGCCATACGTAGGTCGAGTAAAAAGCAATATATTGAAAACGTTGCACTTGTCACGTTCTTTATTCTACATACTAATGTTTGTTTGTGTCACATCAATGCTTATGTCAACGTATTATAAACTTTTTAGTTTTCAAATACAGCACACCTGAAAGGAGCTTGCAATTAATGCATTTGTAAACTGCAATCATTACAAGTACTTTTTACGTTAGTGAAACACGCCATTTGTAAATTAAACCTTTATAAATTAATATTTGCTTGTATTATACTGAAGTATTTACTTGCAATTTTACCACACACATACGTACAAATGATACTAGACGTTACGATACTAGACGTTAAGTACAAACGATACTAGACGTTAGATAACAGTTTTAATTCTTACATCTGGTGGAAGAATAAAGAAACGGCAGATATGATAAACAAGATAGGGTTCTCAAAAGTATAGTATTTTCGTAGTCAGTTGAGCTCTTTTGAAAGACCTGCTTGAAATATACTTTTCTNATAGGGTTCTCAAAAGTATAGTATTTTCGTAGTCAGTTGAGCTCTTTTGAAAGACCTGCTTGAAATATACTTTTCTCCTCCCTTTGTGTCCTTTTGCAATATGGAAAATTAACGGTGTCATGGGACTAACGACATTATTAACGCAGCAGACAAGTGATAACTTGAAATTGTTATGAACTCGATTGTATTACTAATATGTTAATTCGTATTCTAATGTGCATGATGCAAAGAAATGCTAAGTTTTTTGCCGTAAAGTTAAACATCATATTGTCATACAACTACGTGGCTCATGACTGTATTACTTCATTATCCGGCCATGTGACTGGGAGCCTGTATGCCAGTGTGTACGATTAGCACGTATGCAGTTAACTGGAAGTCACTATTTTTCAAAATTTGATTTCAAAAAGTGTTCTCTTTATAGAAAACAGCCTATATACTAATCCGCGAATTATTTACAGTACCTTAATCAATGAGAAAAATACTGCTAGTGGGTGAGTCTCACTTTAAAAATTAATTGCATCGCTTCATGCAGTAGCATTTTTAATAAACGAGTTGGGTTTTCCTGAATAATTTCCGCGATTGATATAAATTAACGGTTTATTCTGAGCTACAGAATTTTATACTTGGCAGCTAGCAGCCTTTCTTCGACCAGAAGAATTCTATTAGTTATGAACGAAATAAAACCAGAACATCAGCTAGTTCATTTTTAATGAATTTGAATTTAAGGTAATTATTACCTGTTTCGACAAGTTTCGTAGGCTTATTTTGATCCGCTTTAGGTTCCAAGAAGCGAAGGACGGTTACTTGATTATCTTCCTATCTTTTCTGTACTACCAATCTTTCAAGTGGATGAAAATCTAAATTATTACGGGTTAATTCCGTGTCATATGGTAATGCAAAATCAATCTGCGAAATTAAATCCTTGAATGCCCTACGCACTTGCAAAAATGCTCAAAAGGCAAAAGAATACAAAAATGAAAATTAAGTAGTGAAAATAAACTAGCAAAGGCAAATGTGGAATATCGGTGGCTAGGAAACTCATTGGCAGAATGTGCATTGATTTAACACATTCGGCTTTACGTAAAATGTTATTACGTGTCGCCAAAAAGGAGCAGCGAAACTCAAATATTGACAGCAGATAAATTGAAACAGAGGTTTGAAAATTAATTTCCATTCCAGTGGAACTGATTGTGGTCAGTTTGATATTACGTTTATTGGATTTTTAAAAAAGAAAATTATTATTGTGTTAGCTTTGTGCTGACGGCGGTGCTGAANTTTGATATTACGTTTATTGGATTTTTAAAAAAGAAAATTATTATTGTGTTAGCTTTGTGCTGACGGCGGTGCTGAAGAGTACAACAATTTATACTTACGAAAATACGTCACAATAAGAATAATAGTCAAAAAGGTTTAGAATTTAAAGTAAACAGGTACGTCAACATGGGTTACAAAATTATTAACATCCGACGGCTTTCAGTTTACCGTGCTGCTGGCGCACCTTACCCGTATGTGTAAAGGGCAACTGAACATGCAGTGACAGGTGCAAATATTAGTTCTGTGCAACAAGTCGGAGAGCTCATTCGAGAATTTCGCAGACCG